>OZ002734.1:31185593-31289021 GCA_963924305.1 Polygonum maritimum
CGAAAACGGTCGGCTTTTATAATATACTAGATTATTGCCCGTACCCTGTACGGACACGATTGATAGCAATTTTTTTTGATGTATTAATCAATTGATACAATAATGCATAATAATATTATTTGGAAATAGATATTAATTTTGTCTTTTTTATCCTAATTCGTTACAATATTTTGTTAACCCAAAATTGTGATTTGAAGTTATAAATAAATTTAAAGTAAAATTTTATATAATATAACTTAAATAAAAATCAAAGATAAAATACTATAACTTTATTTTAAAATATATTTGATTATTAAAAAATTCGTATGTGTTATGATATGAAATCTCAAGATGAATATTTTATCAATATATATTTTTATTACTAATTAGATTTTTACATGAGGATTGAAATCAAAAATTAAGTTAATTATGACTTATTTTTGCATAAATAATTCGAAAATATAGACTTGCATAAGTCATAATATTTTTTGAAAAAAAAAATTTTATAGATCTTATAAAATTATAATTAATTTCAACATAGTAGATTTATAGATCAATACAGTTTATAAATGAATATTATAACATAAATTTAATTTATATATTTTTCAAAGATATTTTATGATGATTTTTACTTAAATTATAAATTTATGAGACAAAAAAGATTGAAAAAATTAATGGCTAACATATATTATGATAAAAATATAATAAAAACAAAATTTCAGAGTGACAATAAAAATGAAAATTTAGTTATACTTTTGGTCTACAAAAACAACATGGGGTTAATAAATAATTTGTTCCCAAAGGATAGGTATGACTTACGGGAATAACATGAGGTTAAACAAAACGGAGTTTTAAAATCCAAATTAATTGTAATTTTAATTTTAAAAAAAAATCTAAGCAATTAGTTGAAAAAGATAAAAATTTGGTGAAAAAAGATAGAAATTAGAAAAAGAAGAAGATAGCTGATAGACAATTGATAAGAATGAGAAAGACTTTAAAATTGTTTTTCTAAATTTTATTTTCTTTAATTGAGTGGGGTCAGAATTAACGTGGAAGCTCGAAATTATCCGGCTTTAATATATAGTATAGATATATTGATTTTTTGTATTCATGATCCCGATATGAGGGGAGGTTGTCCTAATTAGCACGTAAACCTTTTTTTTGGGACCGGTCATCTCATTTAATTTCTTTATTGTAACCCAAGATTTTCATTCATGAACTAGCATCTTACTCTCATTTAGCTATACACTCAAATCATAACATGCCATTAATTTACATGTACATCCTAAACTTAAAAAACAAACATGGAATGGACGACTCTTATCCACCATGTGAAATTCTAATGCGTCTTTCATTAAACGAGTGATGTGTCAAGATTTTTAACCATTTTCACATATAGACTCGATCGGGATTCATCATTCACGACAAAAGCTTATATATTAGTGATATTTTTGTCGACAGGAGGGTTGCCAACAAGTATCTAGCCTTCTTTCAACATCACCTACTTATATATAATGAAACCAGAGATAAATCAAGTGAGAGCAGACAATAATAAACCTATTCATATAAGATTTTCACGAAAGAGGATAGTTAGATTTAGGAAATTTTATAGGAAATACCTATGGACAAAGAAATGACCCTGTTGGGCCTCATAAAATCAGGCCCAAAACCAAGTGAAGGAATCCGCTAAATTCGCCCCTCATTAACGACACGATCGGAGCTGTAGCAACAAGTCAATTTCAACGTTCAACTCCATAATGGCGAAGGCGAGATTTCCGGGATTTGACCATTAATTGTCAACGGTCAAGTCAAAGGCGAGATCTTAGGGATTGCCTCATTGAGTGCCAACGGCTTGATTAAAGCAATAATCCTGAGCATTTATGACAAATATTCTAGCATTTACACCATGAAGATTGAGGGCGAAATCCATGGGATTTCCTTAATCAATGGGCAACGGCTAGTTTGAGGGAGGCATTGCTATAAAAGGCAAGGAAGACACTCAAAGCAAGAGGAGGAACACAACTCTCGAACACAAGTCTCTACACACCCAAAACACTCTCAAACTCATATATTTTAGCTATTTCTTTTGTTCTAAGGAGAAAGACGATCTCTTGTAACAATTGAGGAGTTCATATACATATACACGATCAATACAAACGATCCTAAGCATTCTTCTCATTTCCTTACGTTTATTCAATTTTTGTTTGTTATTTCTTCTCGATTTACAGCTTATTCGTAACTTGTAACGCGTTGTGACATCTTTGTGACTAGGATTCCCTCATCATAGCGAAGTAACACGTTTACGTGGTTAATTCGCCCAAAACAATTGGCGCCCACCGTGGGGCCCTAGCCAAAAAAGAAGCCACGCCGGAGCAAGTTGCGAAATCTTCATCAACATGGACGCAACTCTTAGCAAAGCCGCGACATGGGGGTCAATTGCCCATACATTATGTGAGTAAAACTCTACTTGATGTAGAAACGAGGTATTCTCCTATAGAAAAATTGGTTTTATCTTTGGAATGGCTTCAATAAAATTACGTCCTTATTTCGAAAGTCATTCTATCATTATAAGAACTAACTACCCGATGAAGAGTATCATGTCAAAACCAAAGTTGTCAGGTCAATTCACTTGAATGAGTACGACATCACGTACGAGCTCATGACAGCTATGAAGTCACAAGCATTAGCAGATTTCATGAGCGACTTCACCCCTACCCCTTCCGAGTTAGAAGAACATGACGTGTTACAGGAATGGGGGTAGTCCTGAAATCACCGCTGGGGGTAGTCCTGAAATCACCACTGGGGGTAGCTCGGAGCTATAGCAAACACGTCAACACAAAGTCTTACGGAATCTAAAGTTATATCATTTCTGAATAAGGAAGAAACGCTTTTACGCGTACATGAAAAATTCGGAAGAAACGCTTTTACGCGTACATAAAAACTTCAGAAGAAACGCTCTTACGCGTACATGACATCGACAACATCTTACGAAAAACTAGCAAGGGACGCCTTGTGACGTTACTGGCCAAAACAAAGGCCCCTGCCTAACAATCAGGCAACAATGTGCACACAACGACTAGTCGGACAAGGATGCAAGAGACAGGTTACGGGTTACGGCACTTGCAAAACGATTTCTACATCAATGCAAGTGTTTACACCTTACACCTTACATAAAACAGGTTACGGGTTACGGCACTTGCAAAACGATTTCTACATCAATGCAAGTGTTTACACCTTACACCTTACACATTTTGCTCTCTATCCTACGCATCCCACACAAAAAGCGCTATACAAATATTACATGCGGAAAAACGTTTATACACGTTCCGCCACAAGTACTTCACACGGAAACACGTTTATACACGTCCCGTTACGAGTACGTACTTCACACGGAAACACGTTTATACACGTCCCGTTACGAGTACTACACACGGAAACACGTTCATACACGTTCCGTCACAAATACTACGCGGAAACATGTTTAAACACGTTCCGTCATGTATGCTTCACACGGAAACACGTTTAAAACACGTTCCGTTACGTATACTTCACACGGAAACATGTTTATACACGTCCCGTTACGAGTACTACATACGGAAACACGTTTATACACGTTCCGTCATGTATACTTCACACGGAAACACGTTTATACATGTCCCGTTACAAGTACTACATACGGAAACACGTTTATACATGTTCCGTCACGAGTACTACATACGGAAACACGTTTACACACGTTCCGTCACGTATGCTACACGCGGAAAAACGTTTATACACGTTCAGTCTCAAACACTACATCATTACATGATACTTGCGGAAATACGTTTAAACACGTTACGTCTTCACTTCAGTCTTCGACTCCAAACCCGTTTCGGAACCAGCAAGGAGCGACGAGCTTCATTGCGCGGGAAACAAGTCCGTGATTAGATCAAAAACCCTGAAAAGTCGGGGACTTTCCCGAGTTTTTGATGGGGGTATTGTTGGGCCTCATAAAATCAGGCCCAAAACCAAGTGAAGGAATCCGCTAAATTCGCCCCTCATTAACGACACGATCGGAGCTGTAGCAACAAGTCAATTTCAACGTTCAACTCCATAATGGCGAAGGCGAGATTTCCGGGATTTGACCATTAATTGTCAACGGTCAAGTCAAAGGCGAGATCTTAGGGATTGCCTCATTGACTGCCAACGGCTTGATTAAAGCAATAATCCTGAGCATTTATGACAAATATTCTAGCATTTACACCATGAAGATTGAGGGCGAAATCCTTAATCAATGGGCAACGGCTAGTTTGAGGGAGGCATCGCTATAAAAGGCAAGGAAGACACTCAAAGCAAGAGGAGGAACACAACTCTCGAACACAAGTCTCTACACACCCAAAACACTCTCAAACTCATATATTTTAGCTATTTCTTTTGTTCTAAGGAGAAAGACGATCTCTTGTAACAATTGAGGAGTTCATATACATATACACGATCAATACAAACGATCCTAAGCATTCTTCTCATTTCCTTACGTTTATTCAATTTCTGTTTGTTATTTCTTCTCGATTTACAGCTTATTCGTAACTTGTAACGCGTTGTGACATCTTTGTGACTAGGATTCCCTCATCATAGCGAAGTAACACGTTTACGTGGTTAATTCGCCCAAAACAGACCCTTTGGTATTTCGAATCAAGAAAGAATTGCAAGACTGCCATGAAGAAGATGCAACTGCGACCAAGTATTTAACAAAATTAAAAGGGAAACTTGTAACTACTTATATTGGGCTGACTATTCCATTGCACATGTTGAAAGCTTGAGTGCAATATCTATGAAAAAACAGAATTGAGATTGAAAACAAACTAATGAGGTTTCTTGTGGAATTATAATGAGCAATTCACGTATGCTAGAGAAGTAGAGAGATAAACTCTGTCAACTCCATTGCCACTCGCAAGCAATTAATGTGCACTCTTTGTTGAATTAAGATGAGCTAAGCAATTTCATCAAAAAAAAAAGATGAGCTAAGCAAGAAGCTAACTACTGTAGTAGTCTAGTACCATACAAGCAAGACTGATCCAGGAAAAAGCAACGAGAGCCAAAAAAACAACTTATTAGGCTTCCTAATATGTCTTGCTCGGGTGCTGTCCGCCAACATTGACTTGTAGTTGCTTATCTAATTTTTTCTTTGTTCTGATTATAAAACTGAATCTGATTTTCTAAATTCAACACCCGAATAAATTGAATTAGGCTCAAAATAACATACTGTTATACTTGATTGTGGAAACTGACTTTTGATTAAAAATATAGTATACTTTTCATATCTTGAAAATTGAAATCCATAAAATTTACTTTGTATATTCTTAATTTTGAAGTAAAAAGGTATACTTAATTTTATATAAAAATATATTTTATGTGAAATTGCAATAAGGCCAAAAAGCCCATGAAATTTACTTTCTTCTCCAAATCTTCCAAGTTCTAATTACATGGCTGCCGACACTATGTTCGACCTCATTCTCGACCCCAATCTACATACCTTCAGCAATCCGTCCGATTCCAACATCTTCGTCTCTCATCACACCCACTCTGGAGCCTTCTCCACCCCATACCTCGTTTTAGATATTTTAGTATACTTTTCTACATTATATTCTTTGATTGAAAATAATTACCTAAATATATAAAAAAAATAGAAAATCTTAGCAAGATTAAGGATATTAAATAAAATAACCTTATTTCTGACTTTTTTGGACAAATTCTAAAACGATAATGAGACGACAATGCAGTTTCAAGTGGATATAGGTTCTCATTACAAGTTGAAAGTTGACTTTTATATCTAAGAGAAATATATTTTGAACTCTTTATCTTGGAAGTTGCAACTTTTTTTTTTTTTTTAATAGAAGAGCTACTAGCTCATACAAGCAAACATTAGGCTACCAGAGTATTACATGGCCAACCTAAATCATCACAACGGATGATCTTAAAAAAATGAAACAGCCCGGGCTGTTGACTCAACAACCCTTTAAGCTGGATTACAGATAAAGAAGGAAAAAGGTGAATTGAGGTGGAAGGATTAGACAAAGCATTATTGAGACAAGTAAGATTAACTTGACGCTTGGCAAGAAAATCGGCCGCTTGATTGCACTCCCTGAAACAATGTAAAAAAACAACATGAGGAAGATGCGAAAGAAGGTTTCTGATGTCGTTTATAATAGATAAAATTTCCCAAGGGATTTTCCAAAGACGTTTCAAAGAATTGATAACTGTTAAGTTATCACCTTCAATAATCAATTTAGAGCAAGAGGCAATATTTATATTTTGAAGAGCTATAAGTAGAGCCGAAGCTTCTGATTGGACTACAGAGAGGTGTGATAGTTCAGTTCTTCCACAATTCAAAATGTGCCCATATTCATTTCTAAGGATGTAACCTGCAAAAGAGTTTCCATTACCATGTTTAGACGCATCAAAATTTAGTTTGATAAATTGTGTAGGAGGTTTCTTCCAAACCCCTTGAATTTTCCTTTGTGATCTTATATTTATTTTATTTGTGTTTTTTCGTTGAGCACTATCCAACTCAAGGGACTGAGAAAAGGCAAGATCTGAGGGGAGTTTAGCTGGGTTAATTCTGGAAGGGTCAAATAGTATTGCATTTCTATGTGCCCATAAAAACCACCAAAGGAAGCATAGAGGGGTGTTATACGTGTTTTGCTTTAAAGTAGCCTGGATGTTACTTGCAAATGTATGCGATGTAGTTAATTGAAAGGAGTGTTTAAGAAGATTTCCCAGACGAGCAATCATTAATCGGGTGAAGGAGCATTCAAAGAAAAGGTGGTTGAGGTTCTCATCTGCTTGGTTGCAAAGTGAGCATCGGTTTGGAACACAGTTGACAAATCTATTAAGTCTATCAGTAGTTGGAAGACAATCAGCACAGGATTTCCAGAGGAAGTTATGAATTTTAGGGGGAAGTTTTGTTTTCCAGATCCAAGAAATGTCATCCCTAGGACCCGAATTCGGTGATGCAATTAGTTTTGATGCTGACTGGACCGAGAAGCACCCATCATTAGCCGGAAGCCATAAGAGGCGATCCTCAGAGGGGGTAACCGGAATTCTTATTTGGGATATGATGTTCACAATTTGTGGTGGTAAGATTTGATTTAAAGCAATCAAGTCCCATGAATAGTTAGGCAGAATAAAAGTTGAAACTCTTAGGTCCATGTCTAAATTGTCAAAAAAAGAGATAAGTTCAGTGTTAGGGACCCAAGGATCAGACCAAAATTTAATAGAGCTTCCATTCCCGACCATCCAACGAACACCGGGAAAGAATTGGTCTCGTAGATTTAACAGTCTGCCAAACTGCCAAGAGCAGTTCTTTTTTTGATAGTGTGAAAGGGATTGATTATTGAGATATTTTTCAGATACAATTTTTACCCAAATGTTATCAGGTTGAGCAACTAGCTTCCACAATAATTTCATTTGTAATGCAAGGTTTATATTGAGTGCAGATTTCAATCCTAATCCACCCTCCTCTTTAGGAGAACAAATTTTTTCCCAGCTCAGAAGAGGATGATGGTTAGTACTGAATTTGTTCCAGAAGAAGGATCTTGCTACTTTGTCAATTTGGTTTAAAACTCCTTGAGGAAGTAAGAAACTTTGCATAAGATAGTTGACTTTGCTTAATAGACAGGATTGGATAAGGACAACCCTTCCAGCTTGAGAGATTGAATTTGCCTTCCATTGGGAGAGTTGTTTTTGCAAATTGGTCACTGTATTATTAAACATACTGTTCTGCACCCTGCCTTTCAAAATAGGAATTCCAAGATATTTTTCCATTGAAGATGTGACCTGAATATTAAGGATACTTGCGAGGGAGGTAGAAGTATCCCTTGAGATATTAGCAGATGTTTGAAAGGAACTTTTGTGATAATTTATTGAAAGACCAGATAGACGGGTGAAGTTATCAAGAAATTGTTTGATGTATTGCACATTTTCTGCAGAAGCTTGGGCAAAAATGATAGTATCATCAGCAAAGCTGAGGAAGGGAATTACGGTTCCATTCTTAACAAGTTGGATACCAACATGTTTAGTAGAAGATGAAGCTTCATTTTGGAGAGTCCTAGAGAGAAACTCCATAGCCAAAACAAAGATAAAAGGTGCAATTGGGTCCCCTTGACGAATGCCACATTGGGGAGAGAATTCAGTTCCTGGTTCATTGTTAACTAGTACTGAAGAAGAGGATGTGGTGATACAAGTCATGACTAAGTGAATCCATTTGGGATGAAAACCAAACTTAGTCAATATTAGCCGAATAAAATTCCAATTTAGTTTATCATAAGTTTTTTCAAGGTCTAACTTAATAGCCATCCAACCAAGGCGGCCTTTTTTCTTTCTGTGAAAGGAATGAAAGATTTCATGGGCTATAAGAATGTTGTCTTGTATGAGTCTACCTTTAACAAAGGCACTTTGTAGAGGATGAACTAGATCTGGTAAAATATGGGTGATTCTGTTCGATAGTAGTTTAGTGATAACTTTATAAATAGTGTTGCATAAACTTATCGGACGGTAATGGTTGATAGTCTGTGGTGCATCTATTTTGGGAATTAAAGCGATAAATGTTTTATTCATTGATCTCAACATAAGTCCTGAGTGGAAGAAAGCGTTCACAGCAAGGGTAAGTGATGAGCCCACCGTAGGCCAAAATTGTTGAAAAAACTCAGCTATAAATCCGTCGGGACCTGGCGTTTTATCAAGCGCGAGGTCAAAAACCGAACTTTTAATTTCTGCTGGAGTTGGTGATTTTGCAAGTTGTATGTTGTCTAGTGTGGTTACCATTGTCGGGATGATATCTAAATCACCCGGGTTCTGGGAACAAGCTGAATTAATTTGGAACCTCTTAGTTAACTCGTCAGTTATTTTTTGTGAAATAGAGTCATGACCCGTAATATTTATTCCTTCAGAAGATTGAAAGGAAAAAATATTCTGTTTGTATCGTTTAATTTTAGAGATAGTTTGAAAATATTTTGTATTTTTATCGACATTTTGGAGGTGCGTTATTTTAGCACGTTGCTTCCAAAATCTATGGTGAAATTCAATGAGAGCATTATATTTATTTAGGTGTTGTCGTAGCTTAGTTATAATCTGGGTGTTTGAAGGGTCTCGAAGTAGGCTTGATTGGAGATCCTGAAGTTGTTGTTCCGAAATTTTCGACTGTTCAAAATTATTGTTAATGTGTTTTTTTGCCCAGTGTTTGGAGTATTTTTTCAGTAATTGCATTTTCTGAGTAATTTTAAACATAAATGATCCATTCATTTTGTAACGCCAAACTTTTTTGACGAGATCTGAAAATTCTGGTTTTGTGATCCAAGCATTCTCAAAACGAAATGGGTATTTAAAGTATTTTTTATGTTTTTCGAGATTAAAACTAATTAGGCAATGATCTGACGTAGTAAAGGGGTGATGATGCGTTTGAATATGTGGAAAAGTTGTTAATAAGGATTGGTGTATTAAGACTCGGTCTAGACGTTCAAATGTATTATGTTCTGAATTAGGGCTTTTACGCCATGTGAAAGGGAATCTTGTAGTTGTAGTATTGAGAATGCCTAAAGTATTTTGGATAGCAAGAAGACGGTTAAATCTGTTAGGAGTTGGGGTACCCCGCCCATTTTGTCATTATAACAGTCAATTTCATTGAGATCTCCAATAAGGATAAACGGGCAATTGAGAGAGTTAAGCATGGTAGTGAATGATTCCCAAAATAGAGTTTTATCTTCTTCACGGGAAGGAGCATAAACAAATGCTAAAATTAACGGTTTAAGTGGGTCGTGATTTTTGATGATAATGTAGTTGGTTGATTGCATTAGGAGCTGAAAATTACGAGTGAACTCGGTTTCTTAAAATGAAGAGTGCAATCCCACCTTTTGTGCCAATAGAAGGGGAAAAAATGCACTGGTGGAACCCAGTTTTAATTATAACTGAGTCGGTAGGTTTAACTGTCGTTTTAGTCTCAGCAAGACATAAAAAGTCGGTTTTGTTGAGTTTTCGTAGGAAGGCAATTTCATCCCAGAAATTGGGCCTCCTAATCCCCCTCACATTCCAATAGGAAATAGTCATAGTACTTTTCATTTTGAGTAACATTCAAATAAGTGTGTAAAGAGATAGCTGGAGAGAGTATAAAAAATGAGTAGTTGTGTATCTTTTATTGATTTAATCATTATATGTATAGTAAGCTGAGGGCAATCACAATATAGATATTTTCCACTGGAATTTGGATGTTTACAATCAAAGAAGTTCATGTGTTGAAAACAAGCAGAAAATGTATCATCAAGAGGATTACAGTTCTGAATTAATACATGAGTTGATACTTGTACAAATCTGAGCAATAGAGGATTACAAGATATTTCAAACTCGTCAACAAACGCATTGCAGAGCAGCCAGACAAAGCTCCTGTGTTTACAACAGGCAAACCAAGTAGTATCAGCACGTTTACAACTCAGAATGATTTCATAAATTGGTACTTTTACAAGTCTTAGCAGAAGAGGTTTGAATAAGAGTTCATAATTCCCAACCGAACCACTGCAGAGAACCTTGACAATCAGAATAAGAGTAAGAATGAGCAGCCATAAGATGAAAATTTTAACAAATAAGTGTAGAGAGTTAATGGTAGTATGGTGGTTAAGACCTGGATGATCCAAAGAGATCCAGCAGAAGCAGGAGAAAAAACACAGTTGAATAATTTTGATCTTCGAACAGAAAATTGAATTTTCTGTAATCATTAGACGAGTAGATAGAAGTGGAGATAATTTAATTGTTCCAAAGACATAATAAGACAGAAAGTAGCAGTTCAATGGAAGTATTAAATTTATCATTCTGAATGTAGAACAACAAGAAGACCTGATATAGAGGGTAAGATTGAACTGTAAATGATATCTCCAAATAAAATTAATGAGAAAGTTATTTTGATTATTTGAACCTTGAATCTGTAAAATTGTAAGAGTAATTTGTAGAGAAACAAATGTAATAAAAAGTTTAGTTTGGATAAGAGAAGGTTGTAAACCTAAAATCAGCATCAAAATTTCATGAGAAGTTTCAGCCCTCACAGGCAAGTGGTTTGGATCCAAGATGTCAAGATAGTTGGTGTGTAAAGTTTCAATCATCCTAAACCCTCCTTCCCACAAGCCCTCAACTCTACTAAGATGCTGAAGAGCATCACAACAAAGGAAGACAGGTAAGAGAGGAGAGGAGAGGATGATAAGTTTCATGAAGTGATAGAGGTATAAGATATTACCATTGAAGGAGATAGTAGTAAAGGGAAGGCAAAGACTATTGAGCAAACCAGAAGAGTCATAGGGAGATGAACAACTCGACCACAACCAAGATCCAACAAGAGATGCCAAAACTTGCAACAAGCCAAAGCAGCAAGCCCACAGAAACCAAAGCCAACCAAAGAAGCAAAAACACCAGAGCAGAATTAACAAACAAGAGGGATCACAAGAAGCCATAAAAGCTTGAGACAGACAGAGACAACAAAGACGATCAAAGAAGTTGAAAAGGGAAAAAACACAGCAAACTATAAACAAATACTGGAATAGAAAAGCAGTCAAATAGATCACAATCAGGGAAAGCAAAGCGAAACCACCAAGCAAACCAGCGAAGAAACAAGAAGCAAAACCCAGTAAAGAATCTCACAAATTCTTTACAAGGAGGGCAGCAAGGAGAAGGGATAGAGAGCATATATAAAAGAAGAAAGAGATTGAAAACAACAAGCCAAGCAAACAACCAACAACTATAGATCTGAAAAGAGAAGTGATAAAGAGTATAGAGAGGCTTTGAGAGAGAAAGGGATACCTTTTGAAGGAAAATCCAGATCAAGGGAGCCAGCGGAGGGGACGAACAAGGCAGGGCCAAGGCCGAGAACCAGCGAAAGCTCGAAACCCTCCAAGCAACACCAGTTAGATGAGCAAATCTACAGTATTTAGACAAATGATTCACAAACCTGATAATCATCATCATATCCATCAGCCTGATTTAGGAGTATATGACTCATATGATAACTACCAGTCTACAAGATAAGAAAAATTGTGTAGGCCCCAATTTCTGGCACCCATTTCACTTGTGCTAGCTCCTATGTTGAACAGTAACCACAAAAGCCGGTGTTCTCCATAGATGAAGAGCTGCATTGTGTAAAACTTGATGATATTAGGATCTGCTAAAATCTTTTTTTATCTTAGTGAATTCTGTGGAGGTGAAGTTTACCTTTCAGTTTGCGTATGTATACCGACAAGACTATCGTCCCTGGACATTTGTCTCGCCAATGGCCCTCCAAGAAGACTCGACAAACTATTGCAGAAATGAATCACAAGAGTTGAGAATCAAGATAATGAAAGCCATGATCATTTGATTTGAATCAGATACAGCCAGTGTTCTAAAAAACGCCCTAGGCGGGAGGGGGCCGTGGCGTTTTGGCCTTAGGCGGACAATCTAGGCGGACAAGAGAGTTAGGCGGCCGCCTAGGCGGTCTAGGTGGGCCTAGTCGGCCGCCTAGGCGGTCTAGGCGGGCCTAGTCGGCCGCCTAGGTGGTCTGGGCGGACTTAGTCGGCCGCCTAGTCGTGTTTCCCTTCTTTCCGCATCAGGCTGTCTATCGTCGGGGTCGGGTGTCCGAGTCGGTAGCGGGTCTGGGTTAAGTGCGAGAGGGCGAAGGAGGGAGAGAGCGCGCGTCGCCGGCTGGGTTGCTGTCGGAAACGGCCGGAGAAATCGAGCGTTCCAGATCTGGCGGGGCGAGCGCGGATGGCGAGAGCGAGAGCGAGAGGGAGAGGGTGAAGTCGGGAGGAAGAGAGGGTCGTCCGGGGTGGCTGGAGTTGCCGACGAGTTTGGGGGGCCGGGGCTGGTTTTTGGATTTGAGAGTTGGGGCTGGGGTTTGGATCTGAGAGTTGGGGATGGGGTTTAGATCTAGCTTTGGGCAAAGGAAGAAGATGAGGTGGGGTGGGGACCAGGCTGATGTGGCAGTCAATAGCAGTGTAGGAATAGAGGGAGAATGGATGATGGTGGGGACCAGGCTGTAATGAGTGTTAGGTTTCGTGGGTAGCAACGTAGGAATAGAGGGAGAATGGATGATAGTGGGGACCAGGCTGATGTGGCAGTCAATTGGTGGGGATCAGATAAAAAAATAAGAGTTAGATTAAAAAAAACAACTAGGCGGCTCCTCGCCGCCCAGCTTCCGCCTAGCGTTTTTTAGAACACTGGATACAGCGGAAAGCTACGGATCATTACCTCATGGTAAATTCGCAGCTTGCCTGTGGATTTTGATAACTCTACAACACAATCTGTAGGAGCAACCTCAATCACCTGAAATTTGACATGAGCACACAACTTAAGTTATTTGTTTCTTGACTGGATGGGAGTTATGTTAATGACACTCTTGTAAAATCTACCTCTGCCAATAGATTAACACATGACCTACACCTCTTAGGCAACTGTCTTGGAAGCATTTTGATCTGAAATATTTAAAGAGACCATCAATTTAAGTTTCATTACTTCATTGATTATAGAAAAAAAACTTTGGAATTATCTGATTGTTGTTACAATACCTTAGAATGTTTCTTCCTCTCAACAAAGAGGAATGAATCTTTTGCAGCAACCTCTATTTTCTTTATGGTTTCCATGATTGTGTGCTTGGTAAAACAATATGTTCTACAATATTAGGATTACTTCTTCATTTGTAACAAGCTGGAATAGTTCTTATGGGAGGCTAGAATAAAATAAATAAACCACATTTCCACCAAACGAAGATATTAAAAAACTAAAATATACAACATCACATTGAGATGATCATGAGGGTTATTAAAAAGAAAAGACAAATCATTAAACAGCTCAAGAATCCAGGTGAATCCTCCTAGAAGATCAAATCTACAGCTCCACATGGCATTAATACACAATATATAATATATAATATCCGAAGGGAGACTTTTGTTTATATATTCATAAACCATGATCAGGAAATCAAACTGATTTTGATCAGAGAGCTACATTTCAGCTCAAAACACGATGGAGAATCTCAAATCGACAATGCACGAACATTGCCGAAAGAAATGAAGAAGAAAAAAAAGTCAATGCAAGTTCAGGAACACCTCAAAGTTTTCAGATATTTATCAGTTTCAATTGCACAATCCATGCCACTTACAGATTCCGCATCCTCTTCTGTTTATCAGTGCAGGATTTATCAGAATGAAATGTTTTTCTCAATTCAGAAGAAAAATCAAACATCTGTTCTATAGGTTGCTTTCAAAACATAAAGGTATTTTCTTGACAGTACAGATTAAAGGACCACATAAAAGGTGGAGTTAATTTCAAACCCACCTGAAGAATACTTGGTAACTCTTATTGTCATCTTCTCCTTCTTCTTTGATCCAAACATCCTGCTCACAAAGAACTGAAAACCAAAAGTACAATGAAAAAAATTGTGTCTAAAGTAAAAGATTTATTAAAAAAATAAGGGTTCAGCAAAAGATTGTAGCAAATACATATTATGAAGATAACATGAAATATGTCTTTGCATTAATCAAATTTCAAAATTTAGGCCTACCACCAGAGAATAATAGTAATTACAATGTGCAGTATTTAAATGATATAACCAGAAAGTAGTGTTATAACAGCAATAATATAACCAGTAATTAAGGATAAAAAGGAGTATAATTGTTGAAGGGTTTCTCGAACAAATAAATTTATATTCAAGACCCCGCTGAGTATAGCGAAGTCAGGATTGTCCACGGGAGCGAGAGTAGTGCTAAGTTTAATCGATAACTACGCAAAGAGCAAAGAAAACAAGGGCAGAACAACTCAGGCTCGACCCAAAGAGGGTCGATCTCGACCCTAGGGGGGGTTTATCCTGAGACAAGAAACACACGAACACACGAGGAACACAATCAACGGCTCGAACACGACGAAGGGAGTCGGGATCAAGGCACAAGATACGAATTTCAATCAATGAAAAGGGGCAAATCCTAGGGATAGGGCTACCACAACAACAACCATACATGCTTTCAACAAGAATTCACAACTATCATGCAATCTAGATCATAGAAAAGTTAACTTTCGCAAACGATTCAAGTTATTCAATCAACTTTCGCAAATTAAACAACTTTCTACCTATCCTTCAACCTAGGAATATCAACTTTCGCAAATAATCCTATTAGATGTAATCAAGCAACTAACTTTTCACTTTCGCTAGGGTCAATCACAAGACATACCTCAACTTTCATCAAGGATTTAAGCACAAGATAGGTTAGATATGATCCTTAAGCATTCAAGTCATGAATTCAAGTTTTAAACATGCATGATTGTGTTGGGTTTTTGCCCAACCCTAGAACTTAAGAAAACTACTCACACATAACAAAGAGAGACAAGGAAGAAGAAGAAGACATGATCAAAACCAAACTAAAATTCAAATTAAGCAAAAGATCAATCTTACACAAAGGTTCAAACTTGTTCTCCAAATCTTCTTCCCAACTCTCCAAGTCTTGATGATTGAACGTATATATAAAAACTATAGGTTCAATCTCCTTTTATAGACAAAAATGAGTCCTAATCTAACTAGGAAACACAAACAAAACACCTTCCTAAAATACAAACTAGGAAACTTGCACAAGTAATCCGGATAGGTGAAGTCGGTCACGCGCGTTCGACCCTCCTAGGGTCGATATCGACCCCTTCAAGGTCGATCCTGAGTGCTTTTGTTCTTTGCATTCCAAGTTTGGTCAAGTGGCTCGAGGTCGACCTTCTTGGGCTCGATCTTGGGGTCGAATTCTTCACTTCTCTTCTTGATTTTGCTCCTTTTTAGCTCTTCTTCTTGGCTTGTCCACTTGAATCTTCCTCCTAGCTCATCCATCCTCTCCTAGCTTCACTCCAAACTCGCTCCAAGCTTCAAAACACCTACAAAATGACACAAATATGCGTAGTTTCCGAATCTCAAGGAAATACGAAAACACATGCAAAAAGACTCAAAAACACAAGACTCAACTACGAAAAACAACTTAAACTAACCTATCTAGACCCTAAAAATCTACCTAAAACGCGGACATCAAAACACCCCATACTTAGACTTGCTTGTCCTCAAGCAATAATCATGCAAATCAAGACCAATAACACAATCTTCAAGCATAGCCTTTGTCAAAACATTTTAAACACAAGTGAAAAAGAAGACAAGCAATTTTAACGTCATCACATATGCATGAGTCTCAAGCTAGGCAATCACAATCCAACCTCTCAAGGGATATAAATGTGTTTCTCTCAACTCTCATGTGTTTAGGCAATCAAATCAACTCTCATCTCAATCCTTATGCAGCATCTACTTTATCATTGAGACTTATATCACCAATCTCTCTACCTAGAGAAGTCAAAACACATCAATATTCATAAGAACTTAGGCTCAATGAAATCTTCATAGAAGACTCCATTCGGCCGGGTTGTAATGGGGCTCGGTAATAACATAAGGGAGGGAGTTATTTGGCCATGTGGTGCTAAATCCGGGAATCAAACTCCTAAATACAACACTTCATAACAAAACAACTCTCTTCTTCTCTTTTCAACTTTTAACCAAACACTTCATCAATGACATTCATACCCCTCAATTTCTAACCCAAAGTCCCATAATACAACTTATAAACACTAGGAATTCTTGGCTTTGCACTTATATATTTTCTTTTTTTTTCTTTTTTTTTTCCTAGCTCGAGCCTACTGAGGGTCGAAGTCGACCCTTGGGGGGGTCGAACCTGAGACCTTGTTTCTTTACTTTGGGTTGAGATCGACCCATATGGGGGTCGATCCTGAGTGCTTGTGCTCGAGCTTCCTTACTTCTTTTCTTCAATTTTTCAACAATGTGCAATCCAAGCCAAGAATCCTATTATATTACACCTTAACAAGTTGTTTTCTACCCTTTTACAATGTCACCTCTTTCAAACCCAACCAAATGTCACTCAACAAAACTTATTCCCAACACTCTTCATCTAAGTTCAATCCCCGGAATAGGGTCAAGCTAATATAGGCTAGGGATAATCTTTGTGGAGCTTCAAACAAAAGGTCAAGGCTAGAACGGGGTTCCAAGCAAAGACAATTCAAGGTAGGCATGGAAGAATATGGGCTAAAAATACAAGTTCTTAATCACAATCAACATGCATGAACAATCTCATAACGGTTTCAAGAAATAGATAACCATATCAATGACAAGAGACATATGCATAAAGAGAGCAAAATCACACAAACAAAGAAGAGGGGATTAATGATGTTCTCCCTATAAGGCCAAAATTCTCACTAGGTAAAAATTTGTGGATTGCAATTACTTTCACTCAAAACACATATGCTCAATTTCGTCACAAGTCATTTTTCACAATCAAAAGCAATTTTTCATAAACTTGGGCTACACTATCCAATTATGCCAAAAGAATTACATGAAAAACATGAAAATTAGTTTTCATCATAGGACATCTAAGATGGAGTGCTCTTTTATCCTAAAACAAGCAAGGAAACAAATATTTTTTTGGTTTTTTCGACATTGATCAAATTTTTTGGATTTTGACATTTTCTAATTTTTTTGGATTTTTCAAGACTTTTCGATTTTCAAGATTTTTCTTAACAAGCAAACTACCAATCAAACAAAGCAAGCAAAGACTCAATTATGTACAACATGTGAGATTTCTTCTTCGCCACCCCATACTTAAATCATGCAATGTCCCCATGCATGAAAACACATGAAAAAGGTAAAGAGAAAAAGAAGAAGAAAACTCACAATGGACTATTGGAAGCTTGGAAAGAAGGTAGCGCTTAGAAGACATGTATGCTGGCACGACCCTGAGGGGGGGTCGAGCACGACCCTAATAGGGTCGTTCCTGAGAGGTGAGCGAGGGGGAGATCGAGCAGGGAGGAGGTCGAGACCGACCCTCATGGGGTCGATCCTGAGGGCTCATGTTCCTCGTGTGAAGTGTCTTTTCTCGTCCTTTTTGAGCCCGTATTGGAAGCTTAGCACCCTGCAAAAATCCCACAAAGATCCTATCCAAACAAAATGTATCGTATCCTAGTCTAATCTAAGGAAGGTTAGAAGAAACAAAAATCTAGTCTAGAAATCGGAAAATCAAAAATCAAGAAAATAAAAAGGAAAAACTAATCTAAAAAACCGGGTTGCCTCCCGTAAGCGCTTTTTTAATGTCATGAGCTTGACAAGAGAGGCCTCAACTAGTTGGAGGATGTGAGTGCCAAGGTGGCTCGGATGCCCTCATTGCCACCCCATACTTAGAATGAGAAGAGAGGGTGGAAGAAGGTGTAGAGAGAGGTGTACCACAAAGCATGCAAGTAGAGTGAGAATATTGACCTGTATCGACCGGAGGACGGGTCGGTGTCGAGTTGCTTTGTCCGGAGTCAAGCTTCTCTTGTACATGAGGGTTAGTCGAACTCGACCCCAGCTGGGTCGTGACTGATCGTGTATGGGCAACATCGAGCCTTAACACCTCGCCTTTCCAAAGATCCTCTTCCGGATGAAATTTGTTAATGGGCACCACGTCACTAGACTCCATGATGCCTCCAATAGGTAGCCGAAACTCTACCACCTCATCACCAATTCCGAAGGTAAGGAGACCCTTCCTCACATCAACCTTAGCTCCGGCGGTTGCTAGGAATGGTCGCCCAAGGATAATTGGTACGTCGGGATCTTCCGGCATATCCATGACAATAAAATCATTAGGCACAACAAACTTGCCGACTTGGATAGGAAAGTCGTCGACAACACCGGTAGGCTTCACACAAGAACCATCCGCCATGTATAACCTCATGTTCACCGGTACTAATGGCCCCATGTTGGTCTTGGACCAAATTGAGAGTGGAAGCAAGCTAGCACTAGCACCAAGATCACACAATGCCTTGAAGCGATAAGCTCCAATACCGATTGTAATAGCAAACTTCCCGGGATCACCGAGCTTCTCGGGAAGGTCCAACGACCTCACCTCATCCGTGAGTTCCGACATAGATCGCTTCCTAGATAGAATCTCCTTCAAGAACTTGGTATAAGCGGGCATTTCATTCAAGGCCTCGGCGAAAGGAATAGAAAGATTCAAGCCTTGAAGCAACTTAACAAAGCGCTTAAACTTTCCTTCCGTCGCGTCCTTGGGCTTCTTCGAAGGGTAAGGAAGTATCTTAGAATGGGAGGAGGAAGGAGTAGGATCCGGAATGATTGGCGGAGAAGGGTTGGAAGACGTTCCGGGTGCAGGGTGGGCGAGCTCGACCTCAGTGGGGTCGATCGCCCCTTCATCCTCATCATTGGCGGTCTCAGGCTCGACCATGGAGGGGGTCGATAACGACCTAGGTAGGGCCGATCCTGAGACTGCTTCTTTCGCCGGTTGCTTCGGTGGATCGGGTAATGCTTTGCCACTTCGAAGGTTCATGGCTCGGATTTCACCATTGCTTGCTCGGCCTCTAGGATTCTCCTCGGGTCGGCCCGGAAGTTGTCCTTGAGTTCGTGGGATTTGAGCCGCTAGATTACCAAGTTGGGAATCAACATTCTTCCTCCATGCATCTAAGTTTCCCAATTGGCCTTGAACGCCATCAAGTTTGCGGTCGAATCTTTCAAAGAAACCTTGAGCCCAAGCCGGTGGCTCTTCTTGATAACCGGGAGGTCTATAAGGAGGGGCCCTTTGCTCTTGTGGAGGAGGTGGATAACTTTGGCCTTGACCATTGTTATTCCATTGAGAATAGTTGTTGTTGTTCCTCCCCGCGTAAGCATTGTTTTGGCCTCGGTAGGGTCCTCGCATATAGTTGGCCTCCGCATATGCCTCGGCAGCCCGAACTTGCTCCACATTTGTGCAAGAAGCGGTGGTATGAGATTGAGAGCCGCATTCTTGACAAGTGGGGGCAGCAGACTTGTAGTAACTCACTTGTTTCTCGAGCCGGTTGATCTTATCTTGCAAGAATTGAAACTTCACATCTTGATCAATTGGCTCACTATTCGGATCATAAAGCTTCTTTGTTCGAATCCGGATGGGTTGTTGGGTCCCATACATAGCATCATAGTTGGTGAGTTTGTCCAATAGAGCCCATGCCTCATCGGGATCCATCTCAATGAAACCGCAATCGGTGTGAAGATTGATGCGGTCCTTTGTAGCGGCGTTGATCCCTTGGAAGAATATCTCTTGAAGAACATAAGGAGGTTGTCCATGAGTAGGACATTGCCGAAGAAGCTCCTTGAATCTCTCCCAAGTCTCAACAAAAGTCTCGTTAGGAAGTTGATGATAAGAAGTAATGCGCTTCCTTAGCTCGGTAGTCTTGGCCGGTGGAAAGAACTTCGTCATGAACAAGTCGTGCAAAGCCTTCCATGTAGTGATGGACCTAGCGGGTAGACTTTCGAGCCAATGAAGTGCCTTCCCGGTTAGAGACCACTTGAACGCCTTGAGGAGCACATATTCAAGTGACACGCCATCGGCGGCGATGGTGTCACAAAGGTCGGTGAAGTTTTTGATGTGCTCCATAGGGCATTCGGATGTCTTGCCTTCATATTGAGACCTCTTGATGAGAGTGATGAAGTGGGACTTGATCTCAAAGGCACGATCAATCGCCGGGAGCACTATAGCGGACTCGGGAACTCTAAGCTCCGGATGCATGTATTGCTTAGCGTTCCTCGGAATAGCATCTAGTTGTTGTTGGAGACGGGCAGCCGCCTCTCTCTCTCGGGCAGCAACCTCTCTTTCTCGATGCAAAGCAGCATCTTGAGCAGCACGCTCCATTTGCATGCGCTCCATCTGAGCACGGAGTTGTTCCATCTGTTGCGCAAGAGCCTCAGCGTCGGCCATTGCTCGTCGTTCTCGTAGCCTGCGATGAAGGGTTCTCTCTATTTCAGGATCAAAGGGAAAATAGTCGATTTTCCTTCGTAAACTAGAGGGCATACACCTGCAATCACAAACACAAGTAAACGAATCAGTAACACACAAGGGGTATGGGCTATTCCCAAACCCAAATATCAACTAAACTCGGCACTATTGCACACTCCCCGGCAACGGCGCCAATTTGTTGAAGGGTTTCTCGAACAAATAAATTTATATTCAAGACCCCGCTGAGTATAGCGAAGTCAGGATCGTCCACGGGAGCGAGAGTAGTGCTAAGTTTAATCGATAACTACGCAAAGAGCAAAGAAAACAAGGGCAGAACAACTCAGGCTCGACCCAAAGAGGGTCGATCTCGACCCTAGGGGGGGTCGATCCTGAGACAAGAAACACACGAACACACGAGGAACACAATCAACGGCTCGAACACGACGAAGGGAGTCGGGATCAAGGCACAAGATACGAATTTCAATCAATGAAAAGGGGCAAATCCTAGGGATAGGGCTACCACAACAACAACCATACATGCTTTCAACAAGAATTCACAACTATCATGCAATCTAGATCATAGAAAAGTTAACTTTCGCAAACGATTCAAGTTATTCAATCAACTTTCGCAAATTAAACAACTTTCTACCAATCCTTCAACCTAGGAATATCAACTTTCGCAAATAATCCTATTAGATATAATCAAGCAACTAACTTTTCACTTTCGCTAGGGTCAATCACAAGACATACCTCAACTTTCATCAAGGATTTAAACACAAGATAGGTTAGATATGATCCTTAAGCATTCAAGTCATGAATTCAAGTTTTAAACATGCATGATTGTGTTGGGTTTTTGCCCAACCCTAGAACTTAAGAAAACTACTCACACATAACAAAGAGAGACAAGGAAGAAGAAGAAGAAGACATGATCAAAACCAAACTAAAATTCAAATTAAGCAAAAGATCAATCTTACACAAAGGTTCAAACTTGTTCTCCAAATCTTCTTCCCAACTCTCCAAGTCTTGATGATTGAATGTATATATAAAAACTATAGGTTCAACCTCCTTTTATAGACAAAAAGGAGTCCTAATCTAACTAGGAAACACAAACAAAACACCTTCCTAAAATACAAACTAGGAAACTTGCACAAGTAATCCGGATAGGTGAAGTCGGTCACGCGCGTTCGACCCTCCTAGGGTCGATATCGACCCCTTCAAGGTCGATCCTGAGTGCTTTTGTTCCTTGCATTCCAAGTTTGGTCAAGTGGCTCGAGGTCGACCTCCTTGGGCTCGATCTTGGGGTCAAATTCTTCACTTCTCTTCTTGATTTTGCTCCTTTTTAGCTCTTCTTCTTGGCTTGTCCACTTGAATCTTCCTCCTAGCTCATCCATCCTCTCCTAGCTTCACTCCAAACTCGCTCCAAGCTTCAAAACACCTACAAAATGACACAAATATGCGTAGTTTCCGAATCTCAAGGAAATACGAAAACACATGCAAAAAGACTCAAAAACACAAGACTCAACTACGAAAAACAACTTAAACTAACCTATCTAGACCCTAAAAATTTACCTAAAACGCGGACATCAATAATACCTTGCTTTTGTACTCTTTATTTTTCAGGGCCATTATAAGGAACCCACAAAAGATCTCATAAATTGCATACATTGCTCTGTCACAAAATCTCCAGCTCCCAAAAACTTTTACATTGAACACCAATCAGAAAGAAAAGCAACAGACTGATAGGTTGAGAAATATCTTGCATTTGAACTAAAGCCTGCAAAGTTGAAAAATGCACCATAAAACATCCTAATATTGTAGAACATATTGTTTTTTTATCAGAAAAGTATAGAAATAAAACCTGATTCTTGGCACGCAACATGACAAGATTAGATTTTGTTCCAAATGGCTGGAATAGCTGAAGCAAATCATTCTGGAAAATCACCGAGCTCGTTTAGTAAATAGGATCTCAAGGTGTTATTTGTATGAGCTAAACAAAAGGAAATAATCTTGTGTTGCAAAACAGATGGCATTTTTATCAATGGCTTTTCCAAATTCCAACACAGACATAAAGTGGAGAAAAAAGGCAAACCCAGCACAAAGTGAGGGAAAAAAAAGCACAACAGCAATTCTTACTCCACTTCTTCTTCAGCTCTTCGGCCATCATGTTTCTTGGGACATTTTCCTCTTTCTTCGTTTCCATATCGTTCACTTGCACCACATTCTTACTCATCCCATCCTTCCCAACTACCACCACGAACGGAATTCCCTAGTCATTCGCATCCCGTACATGCTTCCCAAGCTTCTTCGCGTTCTTGTCCACCACAAAGTCGGCCTTGATGCCTTACAAGTTTCATGGCTAATAGAAGTTGAGTACTTCAACTGATGGACCACTTTTTTATTGACTCTTTCATATCAAAAGTGAAAAGCTGTTCAACAAAATAATGCAGAGCAATAATAATATCAGCGAAAGATGAAAAATATATTACCTTCATAATACAAGCATAGGGATGGGTTTTCTTGGTGTTGTGGAACTCATCACAAGTAAGCAGAGGACATTGCAAATGAAAATTTTCAAATAGCAGCACCTTAACCGATGAAAGGTAAGCTCCACCAAGCTCAATGATTCCGGTTGTTTGCTTTGGATCACCTCCGAGGCTGCCAAGGGCATAATTTGCCACAACCCAAGCATACAAACCCTCGTCAAAACCTAAATCAGATATATACAGAAACAAGACCGACAACATTAATATAGTATTTGTGAGCAGTTCAAATGACAGAGCTAACAAACGCACAAGGAAGACACTCAAATATCAAACAATCTCAATGCTGACATTGTACAATTATGAATTATCACACACAAAAGGTTGAACTAAGCAAGCTCAAAATTGGCTCAAACAGCTATAGATCAAGCTTAGGCATCTCAATTATGCTCTCTTTAATAGCAGGCGAAGATTTTGATCCAAAGCAACAAGGGAAATTGGCTAGATTTCTCAGCATTAGCCACTAATCATTGTCAAAGTTCCAACTTATCAATCATCATAAACCCTAAAAGTAAAAACAATCCAAAATTTTCCATGAATGCCCAAACCTGAGATCACAGACGCCCAATCATTCCGGAATTCAAACCCGGACCAGCTCAGCACTTTCCGACACGACGCCATGATCCTCTCTTGCAACTTTGAATCGAGCAATCGAAGCCCAACCGTCGCCATCAGCCTGATCTCCGTCTCCTTCCAAAACTTCTCCGGAACTCTCCTCCTCTCCAGATGGCTCTTCGATTATGGCGCGCAGTGTGCTCCCACCAGAACTGATCTTCGAACGGAGTTCCGATTCCAATCGCCGGATCTGGGTAGGCCGAACGTGAGGTCTTTTCCAGCCTCTTGAGAAGCCGATGACGGCGACGCTGGTTCTGAGAGCAGAGTTCAGAGCACACCGTAGTTGATGGTGATGATAGAGGAGGAATTGAGAAGAGAAGAGAGTGGAAACAGAGTTTCTAATACTGAGGGACAAGTGACTTTCTATCTGCATATGGAACGGAAACCGCCGGGAAGGCCATTGGACTGGACTATCAATCAATAGGGGAATACTAATGGGGGAAAACACAAATACGGGATGGAAATTGAGAACTGAGCATTCAATTGACGACATTTAAGCTATTATCGGCGAGATTTAAAAAAAAAAGGAACTGGAGTGAATTGACGACATTAAAGCAATTGGCTGTGTTGCCTTTTTCAAGTTGTATAGATAAGAAAAGATATGCGTACGAAATGGACTATTTATAGCACCATCAATTCTTTAACAGATCTCCAATCTAATAGCTTCCAACAGAGCTCAAACATGGAAATCTCAACTCTAATGATATTTTCCTTATTTCTCTCCCTTGTCATTCTAAAGCTGGTCCTTTCAATCCATGGAAAGAGCAAGTTCAGCAACAATTTTCCTCCTGGCCCAAAACAACTACCATTTTTTGGCAACATCTTTCAACTCACCGACAAGCCTCACAATGCTTTGGCTGACCTCTCAAGGATCCACGGCCCTCTCATGTATCTCAAGCTAGGCTATGTCAAGGCGCTAGTCGTGTCGTCTGTCGACATGGCGAGAGAGGTCTTTCAGAAGCATGACTTAGCCTTCTCAAGCCGCCAAGTGCCCGATGTGTTAAGAGCGCTCAACCATGACCTCCATTCAATAATTTGGTTGCCCGTGTCACCCAAATGGCGAAACCTAAGAAAGTTGGCGGTTCTTCAGCTTTTCTCGACGAAATGCATGAACGAGAGCCAACCGCTTCGCCAGAAGAAGGTTTGTGAGCTTTTGGAGTATATGAGGGAGTGTTCTAGGAAAGGTGATGTTTGGATGTTGGTCGGGTTGGGTTCACAACGTCGCTCAATTTGTTGTCAAATACGTTTTTCTCTAAGGATTTGGTTGGCTATACTCATGCATCATCTCAAGAGTTTAGGGAGATCGTCTCAGGCATCATGGAATGCGTCGGAAAGCCTAACTTGGCCGACTTTTTCCCGGTGCTTAGTTACTTTGATCCTCATGGCATGAGGCGAAAAGTTATAGATCACTTCTCCAAATTGTTTGCGGTGTTTGATGATATGATCAGCCAGATGATGTCCGATGTAGGACCGGATTCGCGTGCTGATGCCAACGTGTTGGACACACTTCTTAGGATCAATAAAGACGATGGTTCTGATCTATGTCTTGATGAAATCAAACATCTCCTTTTGGTATGTCAATCTTTATCATTTGCTTTGCTTGAATTCTCATCCTTATAATGTGAATTAATTGTGTAGCATATGTTTTTGCCAAAGAATACATAAAGTAACCCGTTTCAAGAATTTAGAGAAACATAGTAGCACAAGCGCAAGCTTTTTATGAATAAAAAAGTTTGTGCAAGTCATTGGACAAACAGAGCCTTAGTACTGACAAAATTGCCAACGAATTATATTCCTATGTAGGATTTCTTTGTAGCGGGATCAGATACAACTTCAAGCACACTAGAATGGGCAATGACCGAGCTACTTCGCGACCCATCAAAGATGGCTAAAGCGCAAAATGAGCTCAATGAAGTGATCACCAACGAACACGCGTCATCAATCCAAGAATCCGACATCGAAAGGTTGCCTTACTTGCAAGCAATAGTGAAGGAGACACTTCGGCTTCACCCACCTGTACCAATGTTGGTGCCTCACAAGGCTCAAGATGATGTACAACTTTGTGGCTACCACATACCAAAGGACACCCAAGTGCTACTCAACTGTTGGGCTATTGGTCGAGACCCGAAGACTTGGAAGAGCCCGACCGAATTCTTGCCCGAGAGGTTCTTAGAGCGCGGTGAGATTGACATGAGAGGACATGATTTCGAGCTCATACCATTTGGATCGGGGAGAAGGGTCTGCCCGGGATTGCCTTTGGCTTATAGGATGGTGCACATTATGTTGGCTACACTTCTCCATGTTTTTGATTGGAAGCTTGCAAATGGGATGAAGGGACAAGAAATTGATATGAATGAGAGGTTTGGAATTACCCTACAAAAGGCCAAGCCTTTACTTGCAATCCCTATTACCAAGTAATCTTCGGTGGCCTATGGTTTGTAGGCAGGAAGAAGATTTTGTAAGTCCAAAATGTCAAATTGGTATTAAAAAATAATACTTTTGGACACTTGGGTATTTAAAAAATATCTTTGGACAAATGGGTATTAAAAATAAAAATTGAACATTTGAGTATTAAAAAAGCAAAAACTTGTCATTTAGTACAATTGTATAAAAATGATCAAATTTACATGCAAAAAAAACATTTTATTTGTTTAAAATGTAGTTATAGGTTAAAACTAGTTTTTTTTATATAACTAATAAAGCTATACTCAAATTTTATTTCAAAAAAAATCAAAAATCAAAGTTGTAAAGGCTAAAACATACAGTAAAATATTTAGAAATAATATTCCATGCAAAAAAAGAGTTTAATTTGCTTTAAAGTATAATTTGATTATTCCATCATAAATCATAATGTAGGTATTGGTTGTTTAAAATAGAAATAACATCTTTGATGTTGTTCACTTGCAAAGACATACATAAGGTCCGTAAGACTAACGAGCTCTTCAGGTTGCGCTATTACGCAAACAATTGAAAACATATTTCAATAAATATTTTTAGTTATTATTTTTAGTTATAGTTAAATTTGACTAGATTTTTATTTAATATTTTTTAAAAATTAAGTTAATAATATTTGGCTAACTTCATTTGAAAAATTTTAATTGAAATTTTAACCAAATTTGAGTATTAGTTACTTGGAAAGGAAAATAAAAAAAAAAGAAGCAATTTCAACATAAATGAAAATTTTGAATGAAAATCTATTTTTTAATATAGAAATACTTGACCTATTGTTGCTTTTTTAATACCCAAATATCAATTTTTTGCTTATTTAATACCTAAATGTCCAAAAGACATTTTTTAATACTCAAATGTCCAAAACAACACTTTTTAATACCAATACGGTATTTTGGCCGATTTTGTAACCTTTTCATTCATATGGCGAGATTTGTTTCTCTAATGCTTCGGGAATTCTAAAATCGGAAATAAATTTATTTAAATACTAAAATCAATAGATTTGAATTACCAATCATAATAAATAAAAACATCATTTGCAAAATTAGGTTAAGGGCTATGTTAAGTGGAATGAAAGTTATACCCCCTATTCTCTCTTATTGCATCATCTCATGTGCCATGGATTAGATTTCATATTGACATATTGTTAGATTTGGATGATATCTTATTCTATACGTGGATGGACATAATTGGAAAGTGCATATAGTAAGCCTAGACTTTTCCCTCTTGGCTATGCTTAACTACTACGATGTTGATACATTGTCGTATTTTATTTTAATTTGGTTGTATTATTGATATAATATATATCTTACTTTTGGTTGAATTATTGATACAATGCATCTAAGCGATGACGACATATAAATTGTCCTACCCATCTTTTTTTCTTCTGCAAAATAAGTTTTTGTGTAGTTTTTATTGGGGTTGTAAAGTTGTAATTGTGCTTACTATATGGTGAGTTTGGAGGAAGTACATGATTTACTCTTCTTATTGTCAATTGGTGTTGTGATGGAATCGATGGAGGTACTAAGATAGAGAGTAGAAAAAAACAGATAAGAACTCCTAACTCTTGCATTATAATTTGGCAGGCCAACATATGAATATCCTCATCCATTTGCGCGTGTAGCTCAAGCCGGTAATTGGGTAAGTTATGGTTTCATCATTGTTTTCTTATTTCCCTGCCTTCTTTCCTCTAGCTGTCTAGCTCATTCTTTCTGCCATTTATATCCACATTCAAAATGATGCAGCTCTCGTACATAATCGTTGATCTGTTCATATGGTGGGGCATAGGGAGATATATCAATGACTTCAGAAAAAGGATACTAAAGCTGGCTCCTCTTACACACTTCAGCATGTATCATGGCTCAATATCTCACCTTCCGACGGGTTATATGTGGAGCCCGCATGTGGTGCCAAAGCCACAGGGTAAGAGCTTATTTCTGTAGAATAGGAGACATATACAATAGTAAATAAATTCGTCTGTTACCTACATCCCAATGTTTCTATGATGATGTTGTAATACTGTGAAAAACTGATGCAAACTTGCAGATTGTGGTCCGTTAGTTGATGTCATTGGTTATTGTTTCCTTGATCTTGGATCAAAGTATCAACCTCAAGAAGAGTTCGTTCAGTGGATCCAAAAAGGGCCAAAGGCGATATACATAGGGTTTGGAAGCATGGTAATCTTCTCTCAAACGAAGCGGCATTTTCAGCTTATCTCTTATCTGGATACTACAGTGTTGGGCCCTCCGGAATCAAGGCCCATAGCCCAGCGAAGATAAGGCCCAAGCGACCATGAATTCTGAAGCAGTCAGCTCCGAAGATTTCGCCTTTCATTAAAACCCATTAACGGCACTGTAGCAAGGCGTTTATCTCCAACGTCCATAATCATAACTACGAGCGAGATCTTCGGGATCATGGGAGGAGAAGGCCAACGGTTGAATTGGGAAGAAGGAAACGTTATTTAAGGAAGGACAACCCATCAGCAGAGACATACTTTTTGAACACTCACAATCTCTCGATTTATACTTACCATTCTCGCATCAACCATAATCTCTTCGTTGAAAATCATTGTATACGAGTTCTACTGATTGTTTCCAGAAGCAAAGTCTAGCAAGATCAATACGAATACATTTCAATTCTCACCATTTCATCCATCTTCTTTACATACAATTTCTGCAATAATTTTTTGTTCATTGTTTCTAACACGTCGTGACGACTTTGTGACTAGGAGTCCCTCATTGTAGCGAAGTAACGTGTTTACACAGTTAATTCGCCCAAAACAATTGGCGTCCACCGTGGGGCCCTAGCCAAAAAAGAAGTCGCGACCTAGCAAGCTACCGAATCAACATCAAGCATGGATGCAACTCATAGCCATGTCGGAGATCTCGAGCCTAACAACAACCAAACCATCGACTCCGACGTGCCTGACAACCAGAACCCAAAATTGCCTCTCCAAGAAGAGCCGCCCGTCAACAACAATCCTGAGAAGCAGGCGGCTGAATCCAGCGCCTTTGCGGAGATCCGGGCTTCCATGCTCGCACTCCAAAAAGATCTAGATAGCCAAAAAGAGGCTAATTCTAAAATTACTGAAGTTTATGGAAAACAGATTGAGGCTCTGACTAATGAATGTAATTTGCTTCGATCTCAGGTTCAGTCGGCTCCAGCCCACCATCTAAGGAGCGACGTGATTAATGATGTGGCCCGGCGCCTGGACATGGAAGACCCCAACCTTGTCACCCCAAACGGCGCCGGCCCATCAACAGGTAATCAGGTAATCGCTAACGCGTCGGGATCAACTCAAGGGAATGTCGAGGTCGTCCAATTGAAGGAACGCCTCAGAGCCTTGGAGGACCTAATAACCCAGGTCCCAGGGGCTCCTCAACCGATAGCAGTAGAAAGACGAGACGGTTATACCGACTCGCCCTTTGTACCCGCGATCGCGCGAGTTAATATTTCTCGAAAGTATCATGTCCCCGAGATCCCTAAATATGAAGGGACTACTGATCCCGACCAGCACATAGCGGCTTTTAAGCAAGCTATGAACATTAGCACCGTCCCTTTTGAAATGAAAGAAACTGTTATGTGTCGATGGTTCGGGAACACGTTATGCGGTCCCGCGCTAAACTGGCACTCACATTTACCTCTTGGAAGTATCTCATCTTTCGCTGAGTTGGTTGACAGGTTTAGAGCCAGATTTGCAAGCAGCCGACACGCAAAGAAGCGATCTAGTGACTTGTATCGCTTAGTCCAGAAGCCTCGAGAATCTCTAAAGGCGTTCCTCAGTCGTTACAACGAGGAACTTGTAACTATTGAGGGATGCGATGCGGCAACAGCAGTGGAGGCCTTCCGACGAGGGATATCCTCCCGAAACCCCGAATTATATCGTGAACTGACAAAGTACCCTTGCTTTAACTTTGATGAAGTGCAGGTTAAGGCGTTGGCTCATGTCCGTCTTGAGGAGGACGACCTCTATGCTGAGAAGGGGGCGAGTCCTCAACGGAATGATCGACGGCAAGGAAAACGGGAGGCTGGATATGCTCCCTATCCTTCGGCCGCTCATCACGCCCCGCACAAAAAGCCAACTGTTAACACGTCATACGTGAAGAGAAGTGAGAACTCCCAACTGCCTCCAGAATTGTCTCACCATAACTTTCGAGTTAGCGCGACAGAGATAGTCAGAACCCTTAGCACGATGGGAAACGCTGTCAAGTGGCCACGGAAGAAAGACATACCACATCATCGTAAAGATGAATCACGGTGGTGCGACTTTCATTTCGACCACGGCCACACGACAGAAGAGTGCATCGCGCTAAGGAAAGAAGTCGTCGACTTGCTGAGGAAAGGTGATCTCAAAGAACTAATCTCCGAGGCGGCAGGGAGCATCTGGCCCGGAATGTGGAAAGAGCCCGAAAACCCGACTCCCCCAAGCATGCAGGAGTAATCAACGTTATTACTGGGGGGTCGGATATCTGTGGCGTGACCTATTCCGCGGCTAAAAGAATCGCAAGAGAAGCCAGACGAGAAAATCCCAAAGCTCCCACACGCTCCAGCCATGCCATCATGCCTATCACCTTCGACGACGTCGAAGAAGAGGAAGTTCATCATGACTGTTTAATAATATCCTTAACAATTGCAAATTTCCTTGTTAAACGCGTTTTGATTGATAATGGGAGTTCTACTAACTTGCTTATGTTGGATGCGTTGTACAGCCTAGGTCTTGGACTTAACGACATAGTCAAAAAGTCTACGACCTGGTAGGGTTCAGCGGCGAGTCGCGTAACACGCTTGGGGAGATCACCCTACCAACCATTGCACAGGGAGTAAACTATCAAGTGAAATTTCAAGTACTAGATTGTCCCTCACCTTTTAATGTTATCTTGGGCAGGCCTTGGATCCATGGAATGAAAGCGATCCCGTCGACATATCACCAATGCGTGAAATGTCCTTCCCCTTGGGGGATACAAGAGATTCGAGGAGAGCAAAGACTTGCAAGAGAATGTTACTCAGTAACGATGAAAGCGACGACTTCCTCAGCTTCCACAGCCTCGAAGGCAGGAACAAGCAAGCAAATCTCCGATTAGCAATTAAAAGACTGTAAGACTCCATCCTTCTACGTAAAGCCGGAGGCTCTAGAACTGGAAGAAGTAGCTCTTGACCCATCCGAACCCTCAAAAAAGATCCGGGTCGGGGCAGATCTAGAGCTGACTTTGCGAGAGGGACTGGTGGAGTTCTTACGGTCTTACAAAGATTGTTTCGCCTGGAGGAATGAAGATATGATCGGAATAGATATGATCGGAATAGATCCAAGCGTGATTACTCATGCTCTAAACGTCAACCCAAAAATGCCGCCCGTAAAACAGAAAAGGCGTAAGTTCGCCCCTGAGCGAAATCAGGTAATCAACGACGAGCTAAAATCCTTACTTGAATCGGAAAAAATCAGAGAAGTCAAATATCCTGAGTGGCTAGCAAATGTGGTAGTGGTTAAAAAGAAAAATGGTAAGTGGCGCGTCTGTGTCGATTTTACTGATTTAAACAAGCGTGTCCTAAAGACTCGTTCCCATTGCCTCATATCGACGCAATGGTGGACGCAACGGAAGGACACGAGTTGTTAACTTTTATGGACGCGTTTAGTGGCTATCACCAAATAATGATGAATCCTGAGGATCAAGAAAAAACGACATTCGTAACTAATCAAGGAACTTATTGTTATAAAGTTATGCCATTCGGATTAAAAAACGCAGGTGCTACTTACCAGAGATTGGTTAATAAGATGTTTCAGGAAAAGTTGGGGGATACTATGGAGGTCTACATCGACGACATGCTCGTCAAGTCTTTGAGAGCGGAAGATCACATCGCTCATCTACGAGATGCCTTTTAAATCTTAAGAGAATACAAGATGAAGTTAAATCCAACCAAGTGCTCCTTCGGCGTCACCTCAGGGAAGTTCCTCGGGTATATAGTAACCCAAAGGGGGATAGAGGCAAGCCCGGAACAGGTCAAAGCAATAATGGAGCTTGAGTCACCAAAGTGCGTAAAAGATGTTCAAAAGCTAACAGGAAGAATAGCAGCGTTGAACAGATTCATATCCCGCTCATCAGATCGAAACAAGCTATTCTACGACATCTTGAAGAAGAATAAGTCATTCGAGTGGAAAGAAGAGCACGAGAAAGCATTCGAAGAGTTAAAACAGTATTTATCAAATCCGCAGGTACTATCGAAACTGCGGCAAGGAGAAAAATTGTATGTCTACCTCGCCGTTACAGAAGTTGCAGTCAGCGCCGTGCTAATCCGCAAAGAAGATGGTAACCAGTTACCAGTATACTACGTAAGTAAAACATTGCTTGATGCGGAAACAAGGTATTCTCCTACAAAGAAATTAGTTCTTTCTTTAGTAATGACTTCCATTAAGTTGCGTCCATACTTTGAAAGTCATTCTATTATCGTGAGAACTAACTATCCTATGAAGAGTATCATGTCCAAACCAGAACTTTCAGGTCGTTTGACACGTTGGCTCATCCATTTGAATGGCTACGACATCACATATGAGCCTCGAACAGCAATAAAATCGCAAGCCTTGGCAGATTTTGTGGTCGACTTCACCCCTACCCCTTCACAAGAAGAAGAACAAGAAATGCTAAATGTAACAAGTAATAGCAAGTGGCTGATGCACACCGACGGCGCATCAAATCAAGTTGGTGTCGGTCTTGGGGTAGTTCTGAAGTCACCACAGGGGGATAGGATAGCCCAGGCTGTGCGATGTACGTTCAAAGCTACCAACAATGAAGCAGAATACGAGGCGCTCATAGCAGGCCTACTCGTGGCCCGAGATCTTAACGTGCAGGAAATTGAGGTAATCTGTGATTCGTTACTTATCGTGAACCAAGTAACAGATTCATATGTTGCCAGGGATTCGAAGATGAAAGCATACCTCGAGAAGGTGCGCGAGATTGTGAAAGATTTCAAGCATTTCGAGATCAAGCAGGTTCCTCGAGACGCTAATACACAGGCTGACGCCTTAGCTAATCTTGGATCTGCCATAGACCCACGAGAATACACCAAGATTCCCTTTGTGTACCTCGATGCACCATCGATAATCAAGGAAGCTGACGTGTTAGCAGTAAGCAGTCCAGACAGTAACCCGTCCTGGGTAGCGCCTTACCTGGAATGGTTGCAGCAAGGTGTCCTGCCAGAAGACAAGGAGGAAGCCAAACGACTTAAGGTAAAAGCTTCCACATTTACGGTTAAAGATAACATTTTGTTCAAGTGGATGTCGTCAGGAATATACGCACGATGCGTACGAGAAAACGAAGTACAGGTGGTGCTACGAGACATACATGACGGCGAGTGTAGCAACCACACAGGGGGTCGAAACTTGGCAAAGAAAGCAAGTAGGATGGGATATTACTGGCCCACCATGAACAAAGACGCAGCAGAATTCTCTCGCAAATGTGACGCGTGCCAGCGTCATGGACCGATTCCACATCTACCATCAGAACTACTTCATCCCCTTACTTCACCATGGCCATTCATGAAGTAGGGGATGGACATCGTTGGGAAACTCCCACCAGCTTCGGGGCAACACGTCTATCTTTTAGCCATGACAGATTACTTCTCTAAGTGGATTGAGGCCGAAGCCTTCAAAGAGGTCAAGGATACTCAAGTTATCTCGTTTATCCGCAGAAACATCTTAAGCAGGTTCGGGATACCATCCACTATAGTATGCGACAACGGCTCCCAATTCATCAGCGACAAGACCAAAGCATTTTGCCAGCAATACAACATTCAACTTGTTATGTCCACACCTCGCTACCCACAAGCTAATGGTCAGGCGGAGGCAAGCAACAAGGTTATCCTCAACAATCTCAAGAAGCGGCTTAAAGACGCCAAAGGAAAGTGGGCAGACGAGTTACCATTATGGTCAGATCGCACTACGCCTAAGACCGCAACTGGACAGACACCTTTCTCCTTAGTCTACGGGTGCGAGGCTGTGTTACCAGTTGAGGTATCCTTGCCCACTGCTCGGTATGGCCTTACCACAGAAGAATCCAACCTATCCAACTTGTTACACCATCTCGACACGGTGGACGAGTTACGAGATGAAGCCTCGATACGATTAGCAGCATACAAACAGGGGGTAGCACGGAGTTACAACAAACGAGTTAATTCTAGAGCATTTCAAGTCGGAGACTGGGTGTTGAGAAAAGTCTTTCAAAACACTCAAGAACTGAATGCAGGCAAACTCGGAGCAAATTGGGAGGTCCCATACCAGATCACTAAAATCGTAGGGCAAGGTGCATATGAGTTAGAGTCACATGATGGCAAGACGGTGCCCAGGAGCTGGAACGCAATGAACTTGAAGCTCTATCATTTCTGAGCAAGGTACACATTTACAACATTACTTTTACATTATTACGCGTTATTCGACTCGATTACACTACGGCTTTACACAAGCCTTGACATACATGGTTCTATAAAAACTAACAAGGGATGCCTTGTGACGTTACAAGCCAAGACAAGAGGCCCAAGCCTTACAAACAGGCAACAAGTGCACACAAATTGACTAGTCAAGAAAACCAGATGGACGAGGCGAACGAGACAAACAAAAGTTTTTTATACAAAGAAGCTCTTTATTCATTTACTTGTACAACTGATCATTATTAATACAAGTTACGACTTTCCTTTACATCTTCGCCCTCATAAGTTGCATCTTACACACTTAGCGCTATATAAATTACACTGAGATCTCTATACTAAGCTGAGTCTTCTACTAGGCTCTTACGCCTCCGGCTTGACTCTAAACCTGCAAAACAAACGCAGACAAAACAAAGACAAATATGCATAATAGTAATAATTAAACAGGCCCCAAAAAGCAAAGGGCAAGCAGTCATAAGGCCCTAAACTAGCGGCCAGAATACTTAAAGTTTTTACAAACCGACCCCAAAACACATAAGGGGTAAAACAAGTTCAAAAGCCCCAACACACTGGGGGTAGAGTACGAAGTCTTTAAAAAACGCAAACAGACAAGTTTAATCTTCAAAAGCCTTCAGGGAATCCTTCTCCGACGCTTCCACCTGAGCTACTTCTTGCGCCACCTTCATAATGTCGTCCATGGGGGAAGGGTTCTTCATTGCTTTAGCCGCATCTGGAAACATCGACATAAATTCCGCCCTCTCCTTTGCAACATCCCAGCCGGCAGACTTCCCTGCGAAATGCTCTTCCATCGTCTCCACCCGAGCCTTGATGGAATAGAAGTCGGCGGATTCTTCAATCTCGTTTGCCAGGGCAGCGGACTTCTTTTGCTCACTCTCGAGTTCCTCTTGGTACACCTGAGACTCTTGCCGGACTATTTTCAGTTCCTCTTGCAACTCGGCGATCCGCGATTCCAGAGATGCCTTTTCACCAGACAACAGGGAGGACTTGTTCTTCTCGTTTTGAAGGTTCATGTTGCAGGTAGCTAGCTGGTCTGGGAGATCCTTGAATTTGTCAAAAGCGGCAAGAGAAAGTTGGAGACCCTGAGCAAAAAATTGTTCTAACACGTTACAGCACGAGAAAAAACAAGTAAGTAACACGTATTGATCCGTATCTGAAACATAGCATACCTGCCACTGTGCGGCAGAAATTTCACCAAACAGCTCGTGATAAGAAGGTTGACGGTGGGGACGACCTGAAAAGCAGTCAACTTTCAAAGTCGCAAGAGAATTGAGGCATTTCACGGGGTCCATATCCGGGGACATCATTGCTTTCGGGAGATCAGTCACTCTAACACCAGAATCTTTCTTCGACGAGATGGGTTTTTTAGAATCAAGGGCCTTCGGAGGAAGCGAGATTGCAGATTCAGTGTCCGCACTGGAAGCGGTTTCGGGTTTCCTCTTCTTTCGCGCCTCCAAGCGCTCGGCGGTGGTAAGCGAAGCCGTAGAACGCGTAGCTTTGGAGCCTACAACACAAGGATACCAACGCGTCATACAAACACGCTACCATACATGATAAAAAAAAAGAAAGAAAAACTTACTTGACATCTCGATCTCGTCAAATTCTGTCGAGGAAGAAGGTCCAAGATCTGGGTACGATCTTTCAGTAGCCGAAAGTGCTTCTATTTGGGAGATGATTATAGCGGAGCCCTTGCGCGGTGTGAGAGAAGAAACTTCCTCTGCAAAATAACCAGGAAGCACGTTAGGCCTGGGCTAAGCGAAAACAGGGGAAGGAGAAAACACTACCTATAGGCCTCCAGCGGCTCCGTAAGAAGGAGGTGTCGCCCTTAAGAGAAGAGATTCTCACAAAAAAGAATTTATCTGCCCATCCGCGGTCAGATTTCGAAATATTGAACACAAGGTCCGATTTCGTCCTAAGGGTTTTCAGCGTAATGCGCCCAGGACCACCCTTGGAAACGCGATAGTTTAAGAAAAAGTCCTCAGATTTGAAAGCAATGCCTTGAGCGTAGCACATCTGCTCAACGGAGAGCAAGAGCCTCCAGACTTGAAGAAGTAGTTGCCCTGGCGCAACCTTTAATTTTCTTAAAAAATCGACGACAAGAGGTGAAAACGGGAACCGGTGACCAATGTGAAAGGGGTATTCATAGAGACAAACCCAATCATCGGCATAAAAATCAGCGTACAAACCAGCAGGAGGAAGAAAGATTTCGGCTTTGGGAGGAAAACCCACAAGCGACGCGAACTCCCACGGGTTTTCGGAAGTAGAATCCCTTTGAAAAGGCGGAGTAAGAATGCGGGAAGGAGACAAAGGCGGAAAAACAGAGCTTTTCAAACAGGTAGAGGAAGCTTTATGAGAAGCCATGAAAACCAGAAGAGAAGAAAGTGAAGAAACGTACCTCGGCAAAAAGAAGAAGGAATAGTTGTGAAACTTGCAGAGCCATCAGCGTCCCCCTTAAATAAGACAGGTGATGGGACAGGGCCATCATCCGCTACAACTTCCCAAAACAACTTTCGAAATTAAAAAAACCCTAGAGAAACCGCCAGCGGGATTGTTTCCCCGGGCTTTTTGAGGGGGTATTGTTGGGCCCTCCGGAATCAAGGCCCATAGCCCAGCGAAGATAAGGCCCAAGCGACCATGAATTCTGAAGCAGTCAGCTCCGAAGATTTCGCCTTTCATTAAAACCCATTAACGGCACTGTAGCAAGGCGTTTATCTCCAACGTCCATAATCATAACTACGAGCGAGATCTTCGGGATCATGGGAGGAGAAGGCCAACGGTTGAATTGAGAAGAAGGAAACGTTATTTAAGGAAGGACAACCCATCAGCAGAGACATACTTTTTGAACACTCACAATCTCTCGATTTATACTTACCATTCTCGCATCAACCATATTCTCTTCGTTGAAAATCATTGTATACGAGTTCTACTGATTGTTTCCAAAAGCAAAGTCTAGCAAGATCAATACGAATACATTTCAATTCTCACCATTTCATCCATCTTCTTTACATACAATTTCTGCAATTATTTTTTGTTCATTGTTTCTAACACGTCGTGACGACTTTGTGACTAGGAGTCCCTCATTGTAGCGAAGGAACGTGTTTACACAGTTAATTCGCCCAAAACATACAGTTGTTTGGATAACCGTGATTTATCTATTACTTGCTGTTGAAGATACCATCTATCAATAGATAGCACAAAATGTTGATAGCCTTGATTCACTAGAAATGAATGCTTTGAAATGCTGTATTCGTGATATGAGCTCATCAAATTATACCTGCCAATGAGCATTTGTAGACATTTCCTCTTTTGTGTCGGTTAACAGTGTCAATTTGTTTTGGAGAGCCACTTGAAAATCCTAAGGAAATTACAAGAATCATTATGGAAGCACTAAAAGAAACAGGGCAACGAGGAATACTTGACCGCGGCTGGGGAGATCTTGGTATATGTAAGTACCTTGTTTGATTTTGATTTGCTTTGGTTGGATTGGGTGTCAACTTGTGCGAACGCAACTACATATATTGCAATGGTTTCTCTGTTGGATGTTTACTTTTCATTTCATTGGTTGTGTGACCTGCAGTGTCAGATGTACCAGAAAACATCTTCCTTGTAGACAATTGCCCTCATGATTGGCTCTTTCCGCAATGCTCTGCTGTGGTGAGTTTCTTTTAGTCAGTTGGCTTTCACATATACATACACATGCAAATTATTACTCCCTCCGTTTCAAAATACATGATCATTTGGACTTTGCACATATATTAAGAAAAAAATGTTATTCCTATATTACCCCTATAAAATGTAGAGTTAATCATTTGTTTAGAGAAATATGAAAAAGTGTAATGATAATGATAAAGATAAATATTAGGGGTATAAATGGAAAGAGATGGGAAAAAATGTAAAATGGTAAAGTATTATGAAACAAGAAAAAGTGTCCAAACAGTCATGTATTTTGAAACGGAGGGAGTATTAGTCACACAATCCAAATCTTAGCTTATGTTGCCATTGTAATTTTGATGCAGGTTCATCACGGTGGAGCTGGAACAACAGCTACTGGATTAAAGGCTGGGGTACGTCTCGTTTAGATAATCACGTGACAAATCATTTCCTTGACTAGGATTAGTTCTTGAAGTGTTAGATTGATATCAAACTGAGCTTTTCATGCTCAGACACAACTTACAAGGCCAACTGTCCTAATCGAATGCTATCATGAATTGAGCAGTGTCCAACATCCGTAGTACCATTTTTCGGGGATCAGTTCTTCTGGGCTGATAGCATTTACAAGAAAGGACTTGGTCCCGAACCGATACCTATGAATCAGCTCAGTGTTAAAGCCCTTTCAAATGCTATAACGTTCATGATCCAACCAGAGGTAATTCATCTATGTTTTGTTTTTTCTGTAACATATGCACTTTTCAGCAGTCAGCATACTTGCAACATGATGAAGACTTTTTCTTTCTTCCAAGTTCCGTGAAAATCTGTGTTTTGTTTTTCAGGTGAAATCTCGAGCAATGGAAATAGCGAAACTCATTGAGAACGAAGATGGTGCAGCTGCTGCAGTCGACACCTTCCATTTCCACCTACCTCCCGAGCAACCATTGCACGCTCCGCCATCGGTAGAGGACGACTGTCAAGACCCTCTGCAACAGTTCTTTACCAGGATTGGAAGTTTGTGTTGTCTTGCGTGTTCATAGGCTTCATCTAGTGCCTAAATTAATTTGTGTACAGTTTTTTTTCCTCCCAAGTTTTCTTTTGCTGTGAGTTGTTTTGTGCTTGAAATTTTCATTCTATTGATTACTTGCCATTGTTTGCCTAGATTATGTGAGTAGCTGCACAAATGCATGTAGCATTATTAGGTGTGTATAAGATTCTTTATACGTTTACATAACGTTGGTTGTAAGTCGCGAGACAAAAAAAGAAGCCTGAGAGTTGGTCCACAGAATACCATGATACAAGTGTGGAATAAATGAAGTTCATGAATGAGGTCATGGTCATTAATTATTGTTTTTTTTTTTGCCGCAGTGTTTTACTTGTAAATTGCTAAGTTCACTTGTTGAATTCCTTCGCACTTGGTACTCACCCTACATAAATTTTGTGTCATTTTCATCATTCGACACAATTTTTAAGAAAATTACTAAATTATACTCGATTTTAAAAAAATTCTCAATCTTATTTTTTTTATCGAAGGAGAGACGGTCCTCTCCATTGTTTCAAAGGAGCGTTTTATTAAATAAAGAATTTGTTTTCTATAATTTGTGAAAATTTGGTCCAAAGAATGCCATGATTTGCATCTTCTTTACTAAAAAACTAAGTAATATTGAGTATAATTAAGTGTGAGCATAGCATAGGATGAAAATGAAACAAATTACTCGAGAAGCATCATAGGTTCTAAATAGTATATTCTAGTATAAGATAATTGGGGAGCTTGTCTTGTTTCTTCTTCCAACCTGCAATATCATCCTCATATCAAAATTAAGACATGGCATCCAAGAGCAAAACATCACTTTTTTTGTTTCAAGTGGCACAATTACACCTTAAAAAATGATTTTTCCTTGGAATAGGTTACGCGTTCGAACCTGGTGTCCGTTACACAACGACAATAAACCAAAATTTTGTCTTTAGTTCCGCACACCAAACTAACTTGTATGAATTAACATTTTTCCTCGACATATCTAATTAATCAAATATCGACTAGGCCTACGACACACACCTGCAATCCACGGTTTTTTGTTTTCTTGTGTTAACTACAAAAAAAGTAGTGACCAAGTCACGGAATTTCCCGTCTATGATCAGCTCTTTGCACGTGGGCTCTTTCAGGGGCATTTCGTCGAGTACCTGGTGGTGTGACCTTCCATGCAGATTGAGGGTTCAATCCTGTTGTTGGGTTAAACTGAACCTATCTGGGTTCACTCTAGTTTCTTCCTACTTTACACTCCCGAGCCCTTTCCGATGAAGAATCGGCCGTGTCCATCCTTGTTGGTGCTCTTGCTCCTTGCTCTTTCTCTGTTTCTGGGCTCCAAGGTTGCTCAGAACTTTCTGAGCATGAGCATCTTCATGAACTTTCTGCGTAGTGAAATTCCCTCGTCTTTCAGGTAAGTCGATTTTCGACTTGCTCAATCCTGTTCTAGCCTGTTAGGGTTGCGTGGTAGTTATGAGATTGGTTTTGGGAACTAGTCCCGATCGATCTTTTAAAGTGTTTTGAGATGTGTGCTATGTGTAAATGATTTTGGAAACCTGTTTTTGAAAGTGGTTATCTATATACGCATATTTTCGTCGTTGTTTTCTCTGTGATGGGCAGCGCTCCAGTGGAGGCTTATTGTGGATGGTTGTGATGAGATGGATGGTTGTGATGAGATGGACGGTTGGATTGAGGAGAGATGGTTACGAGATGGCCCGTCTCTAAGTCCGGCGTGGGATCGATACGCCGTTGTCATGGCATGTGGTGTTATAGGGGCAGTGCCGCATAGCCTAGGTAGTGTGATGGTATGCAGTGTTATAGGGGCAGTGCTGCATGTCGTAGGTAGAGTTTCTGATTGCGAGTCGTATGTGATGATATCTGATTGACTAACTGGACCTAGGACTGGACTAGAGATATGTGTGTGATTGCGGACTTGTTTGCTGACCTTAGAAAGAAAAACGGTTTTGAAACGTCTTGTAACTTCCATGTTGATTCTGACTTGATAGGATAGGATCTGACCCCTCGGGGACCTATTTTTCATTCCAGGTAATCAGGATCCCGTGATCGAGCCTCGGCGCAATGGTGGTGCGGAGCAGGAGTATGCGTGTCATAGTATTGGGGTTGGGTGTTATTATTAGTATTGTTAGTTTTATTATTTGACTTTGAACTATATCAAGCGGAAATTTCAAAAGTTTGCCTTTTAGGATGAGTTCTGGAATTTGAGTATTAGAAATTCGAATTTGTTCTTGGGGATTAGTGCGTGTTAACTTGTTTTAAATTATAAATGTTATTTTATTCAAACACAAGTTGGATGTTTTCTATGTTTTCTCGCCGTGCCCGCGTTGCAAGATCCGAATGTCCGTTGTCAAACCAGTTTGGTAGTGCCTCATGAGGTCTACTACCGAGTAACGCCTTGTCAGAAAGACGGGGTGTTACAAATTGTTTCCCGTTGGTGGCCGAGTTTATCCTGATGGGTATGTTTCCCTTGTCATCATCATTGTGGTTCTGTGCTACAATTTTGATATCCTTTCTTCCATAGCTGTGCTGATAATTTACATGCAAATTAGTGATGATTTGAATGCGATCTCATTGTTATGCAGATACTTCTACTCAATCCTGCACATAGGCCAACCTCCCAAGCCCTTTCATCTTGATATTGACACTGGTAGTGACCTTACATGGGTTCAATGCGATGCCCCTTGTGTCCACTGTCTTATGGTCTGCCATATACCTAGATCAAGTTTGCTGTTGGATTTTGTACTTGAAATTTCATGCTTAATAATTTTTCTGAATGCAGGGGCCACATGATCCTTACAAACCCAGCAAAAATGTCTTGCTTTGTGATGACCCCTTTTGTTCTCTCATTGAACACCCTCCAAATCGCCCTTGCAAGAACCCTGCTGATCAATGTGACTATGAGATTGAGTATGCTGACCATGGTTCATCTCTGGTTGTCCTGCTGTATGATATCTTCCACCTACAATTGGCAAACCGTTCCGACCTTCGCCGGTCTTTGAGTTTCGGGTGAGTAACTCTTATCTCTGCTCTAATGATGTTGGTATCATTGGCTATTTATCAGGGTCACTTCATATTAAAAAGGGCAAGCTGAAAGTTGGGTCGTCTATAAATGGCTTTTGGTGTGTCCCTAAACAATATTGAGTTTATGGAAGATGATGTGTCATTGTAAGAGCTTGTCTCATCCTTTTTAGGTGTGGCTATGATCAGAAGAAGATGCTTGGGTCAAGCCACCTACCTTTCGTTGACGGTGTTCTTGGGCTAGCCAATGACAAATCAAGCATCTTGTCACAACTTCGGGATGAGGGAGTAGTGCAAAACGTTTTCGGTCACTGCTTTAGTGGTAAAGGAGGAGGTTATCTCTTTTTTGGAGATAGTCACCTTCCTTCTTCTGGTATTGTTTGGGTACCTTTACGTCGATCAGTGATGTCAAAAGTTTCTTCAAACCCTTAACAATTCGCTTCAAGAATCCAAAAAATGCAATAATGGAAATGCTACCTCAGCATTATCTTATCATCAGTGTATGTGATTTTTCAGTCCATCCGTATGACATTGATCATAGCACTGAAATGTTTCCGGTATGTATATAACATTTCATTCCATTCCAGGACCAAGGAAACGTTTGCTTTGCTATTTTGGATGGCAGTGAAGCAGAACTGGGAGATCTTAATGTACTAGGAGGTGAGAGACTTTTTTCTTTATAAAAATTTCTGTTTTTATGGAACTTGAATTTCAGATTCTTCTTTTGCAGACGTTTCGTTGCAGGACAGACTGGTGATATATGACAATGAGAAGCGACATGTTGGTTGGGTTTCCGAAAATTGCAACAAACCTCTCAAGTTCTGAGTCGTTTCCTTGACACTTTCTGATATTTATGTTCAACTACCTAGGACTGTGCAAATGGACTAATTCTGCTATCCTAACATTCCGTTTTCTAAATCGCAGTGATGAATTATCTGGTGTTGCTGTTGACTTGGGCTTCTCGGGACATAGCGCAGATGAACTCTAGCTACACCGTTGCTTTGTGATGAACATATGGTAAGCATTATCATCTATTTTGATGCATGTATGAACTGATGTCATCTATATTTGAGATATGTGCCTAAAATCTGGTAACCACTCCACTTCCTCCTTCAAACAGTGGTTAAATTGTCACTTGACCGAAATCTTTAAGCTTTGTTGATCTGTATATGTTTACATTATGTTGTTGGTGATTTTAGTGTTATCATCTACTGTTACCTAGGGGTAACAATGCCATTTGGTGTGGTCGGGATTCATACGACACTATGAAGGACTCACTGAGCTATATCACGGGTTTGGGGGTGCGGAGTGCACACTCGTGTAAGCTTAGTTGAGATCTAGAGGGAGATATTAAGGAATTGTGATGTTACCTATAGGGTAACAGGATGTTACTATAGGGTAACAGTGGAACAATGTCTCTAAGACAAGAGTTAGACATGATGTTCAAGCTGATTCATAAGTGTTGTTACCTAGTATGGAACAACGACTTTGATGTCTAAGATGATTGACAAGTGTTGTTACCTGGGAGGTAACAATGACTTTATTGTCTTAGAAGGAACAAAGATGTGTCTGACAGATTGTTCTACTTGATGGAACAGTGACTGTTTCCATGTGAGTCAGATGGTGTAACCGTCATGTAACTGACGTGAAACCACTTTGTAACTTCCTTAATATGTTATTAATTAATGGTGACGTGGACATTATTATGTCTTCCACGTGTGGCTGTTGGTAACCACCGATAACCACAAGTAACTGCTAGTAACGGCTAGTAACTGTCATTAACCGTTCCCTGTAACTGCTCTTTTGCCTCTATATAAAGGCTATTGGGACGATAGTGTTGGAGTTGGTTCTTTTGGTCATTGGGAGAACGATTTCTCCATGATTGAACTTCAATGAAGAGTCTAAGTCCATTTTACATGAACTCTAAGGTTCGATCCATTACAAGAGCCTTGTATGGATCGGAGGGTTTGTCTTATCTCACTTCAAATTTCGTGGATTCCCTAAGGCTCGATAGGGGCGAAATATTGATTTCGGAAAGTGACTACACGATTCAAACCTATATCGGTCCAGGTACATATGATTGATCTACTGAAGAAAGTTCGTCTTTAACAACTTCCACGAAGAGGCGTTCTACAACAACAACAGGGCACTGTTCCCTGGTTCAACAGAGTTGCTGTTACAGGGGGAGCAACGCCAGGCACCAGCAGATTGAAGATCTTCGGTGGGAACAGCTGTTGTAGAGAGCCCAACACCTACAAACGAAATCAAGATTCCAACATATCTCAAGATGGAGCCTCTTTATATACAATTTGTTGCAGAAGTAGACAATTTCTTACGCCGTATTCATATGCAATTTGGTTTTAACTGCAAGGAAGGAGTCTAAAAAGGATCAAAGTAGACCCAGTAGGGTACTCCAATTTTGAAGGGATGAAGAAGGATAAGGGTGCTTCTAGTTATACCCTCCTTTTCTTGTGTAATTAATACTAAAGCAGTAACCTTGGTCTGAATCGATATCTAACAGATTTTGACAAGGAAAATAAGAGACAGAGCAAGCAGCTCACATAATAGAGCCAATCAATGAAACAGTGAGCAAGAAAAGTAAGCCATGGAATGAGATTTGTGTGCTATTGAGACACACATTCATTGCTCAAATATGTTGTGTGAAGCGGCGTACATAACTAGCTAGCTTTATTACAGAGAATGATAGCTTTTATATGTAGAGGAGAAAGTAAATCAACGGCTGTAGAAAACTAGGTTACAAAGCCAACACTATCTCCTTGGGATTGCTTCAAGTCATATGTTTGACTTTCTTGTGGACCCGGTTTATTATTCAACAGCCCCCCGCAAGGTGGAGCATGGGTGGACATGCCCAGCTTGGAGAGCAACTCTAGGAATTGATGAGAAGGAAGTATCTTGGTGAGGATATCTGCAAGTTGGTGACGTGTGGGCAAGTATGAAAGGTGAAGGAGCCCATCTAATACCTTCTCACGTGTAAAATGGCAATCGATCTCTATGTGTTTCGTTCGCTCGTGATAAACCGGGTTTCTAGCAATGTGTAATGCAGACTTGTTGTCGCAGTGGAGTGTGACAGGGGCAAGTTTTGTGACACCCAAATCAGTTAGCAGACCAACTAACCAAGTAATTTCGGATGCAGCTTGTGACATGGCGCGATATTCCGCCTCAGAGGAGCTCTTGGAGACGGTGGCCTGCTTTTTTGAGCGCCAACAAATTGGACTGTTACCAAATAACAACACATAACCAGTGACCGACCTCCTGGTCATAGGACACCCGGCCCAATCCGAGTCAGAAAAAGCCTGTAAAATGAGAGATGATCCAGCACTGATGATGATGCCGTAGTGTGTGGTGCCTTGCACATATCTAATGAGATGATGTAGAGCTGACAAATGATGAGCGCATGGTCTTTGTAAGAATTGGCTGAGAGTCTGAACAGAGAAGGATAAGTCTGGACGCGTATTAGTGAGATAATTGAGTTTGCCCACTAAGCTGCGATAGACGGAGGGATCTTCAAGAGGAGCGCCAGCATTATCATTAGAGAGTTTAAGATTCAATGGAAGAGGAGTGACACATGGTGACATATGCTGCAGATCGGCGTCCTGTAAGATTTCTTTTGCAAACTTCTGCTGAGACAAAAGCAAACCTTCATTCCTGTACAAAACTTCTATACCCAAAAAATAGTGGACTTTTCCAAGGTCTTTGATACTGAACAAAGAGTGAAGAGTGGCTTTCAAGTGATCGATGACTTGCAAGTTCGTTCCAATGACAAGAATGTCGTCAACATATACGGCCACTATAGTAATATCCGAACCTGATTTCTGGAGGAACAGAGATGGATCATAGCTGGATTGAGAAAAATTAATGGTCTTCAAAGTGCAAGTGAGTTTGTGATACCATTGTCGGGATGCTTGTTTTAAACCGTACAATGATTTCTTCAACTTACACACATGGTGCAATGGATTGTGGAGACCCTCTGGCATATTCATGTACACTTCTTCAACCAACTCGCCATGCAAAAAGGCGTTGTTCACGTCTAATTGGAACACACTCCATCCCTTCGAAACAGCAAGAGAGAATAAAGCTCGTATTGTGGTCATCTTGACTACCGGGGAAAATGTCTCTTCATAATCCACACCATGTTTTTGATTGTAGCCTTTGGCTACCAAACGAGCCTTGAACCTTTCAACCGTGCCATCCGACTTTAACTTGATTTTATATACCCAACGGCAACCGATGGTTTTCTTGTTTGGAGGCAAAATAACCGATTCCCAGGTTTGATTGACCTGTAAAGCTTCAATCTCTTTGTTCATAGCATCCACCCAACGAGGATCTTTAGAAGCTTGGCTGTAGGTTTTTGGTTCGATGAGGGGACTATGGGAATGGGGTGAGGTGGAGTGACAGTAAGTGGTAATGAGGGAGTTAGCAAAGCCAAAAGAGAGAGGAAATTGGTTTGTGGGCAAAGAAAGATTACAAACGTAATCTTGCAAGTAACTTGGTGGGTGATGTGGCCTTGTTGACTTTCTCAAGTTGATAGTGGGATCATGTGGAGTTCCACTTGGTGTAGGGACAGGAGAAGGTGTGATTTGTGGTGACGTGGGAGTAGAGGATGGTGTGGAGGGACACGGCTGGAAAAAGGGGGTTGAAGTGGGCTGGATTTGAGGTGTTGAATCATGGGAAGGTGGAGTTAAGGGAATGTCATCAACGAGAGTTGGAAGAGGAAAATCACACTTTGAATTCTTCTTTAAAGAAAAAGGGAATATGAGCTCATGAAAGTGAACATCTCTAGTAATGAAGACTTTACTAGTTTCTAGACTTAGGACCTTGTAACCTTTCACTCCAGGTGGAAACCCAAGAAAGATGCAAGCTTGACTCCTAGGATCAAATTTCTTCCTATGACATTTTAGAGTATTGACATAGCAAAGGCAACCGAAAGGTCTTAGATGATCATAGATGGGTTTGACTTTGTAAAGGACTTCGAAAGGGGTTTTGAAATGTAGTGAGGAGAGAGGGTACCTATTGATCAAGTATGTAGCATGTAGAATACACTCTCCCCAATATGAATGGGGTAGGTGAGATTGAAAGAGGAGAGCCCTAGCGGTTTCAAGAAGATGTTTGTGCTTTTTGGCATCTATTGATCAGGTACCTATTGATCAGGTGTGGTACTACCGGATTTCCTCTCTGCATTGCATTCAAAGCACTAGAATCTCCTCCAATTCCAGACGACGACTTTAATTCCCTTTGTTTTTCATCCTCAAGAACCATCTGATATGCCTCTCCTAGGGTCTTCATCGGCTTCGTCATTAATATGTTTGCTCTCACCATAGCATAGGCATCGTTGAGTCCGACTAAAAACTGTATGACTTGAAGATTATAAAGAAATTGAGGGATGGATCCCGTAGTACCACACCTGTTGCATTTTGGCATCTCAACCAACATCATATACTCATCCCATAATATTTTAAACTTCGTATAGTAAGAAGTTATGCACAGATTTCCCTGACTTATAGTGAATAGTTCCTTTTGAACCTGAAAGAGTCTCGTGCAGTTAGGAAATGCAAATCTGAGCTTCAAATCTTCCCACACTTCAAGAGCTGAGTCACAATAAAGAAGGGTCTCAGCTATGTCCTTCTCCACTGAGTGTAGAAGCCAGGACATAACCATACTATTGCACCTCTCCCACAAGCCTAGCGTGGGTGAGTCAGGATCTGGCCTTAAGCATCGACCATTAACGAAATCAATCTTGTTTTTGGCTTTCAATGACACCTCCACAGACCTCTTCTAATGGTAATAGTTACGGTCATTAAGAAGTTGGGTGGAAAGAACATAACTTGGATGGTCTGAATGGTGGAGATATAAAACATTGTTGGAATCTCGTGTGGAGCTTCCAGGTTGCTCAACCCCAGATCTAACATTCTCTCCGTCAGCAAATACATTCTGCAGCTCAGCATCTTCCTCCATGATAAAGAAAGAACAAGACTTGACACAATAGGTGGAAGAACAAGACTTGACAAAATCTGCTTAGAGAAGCTCTGATACCATAACAGATTTTGACAAGGAAAATAAGAGACAGAGCAAGCAGCTCACATAATAGAGCCAATCAATGAAACAGTGAGCAAGAAAAGTAAGCCATGGAATGAGATTTGTGTGCTATTGAGACACACATTCATTGCTCAAATATGTTGTGTGAAGCGGCGTACATAACTAGCTAGCTTTATTACAGAGAATGATAGCTTTTATATGTAGAGGAGAAAGTAAATCAACGGTTGTAGAAAACTAGGTTACAAAGCCAACACTATCTCCTTGGGATTGCTTCAAGTCATATGTTTGACTTTCTTGTGGACCCGATTATTATTCAACAATATCCATATAAGCATCCAGTCAGAAGAGTCTTTTATCATTATTGAGCTCGAGTTCAGACTCTGAACTAGCCAGATAATGTGCAAGCAGTTTTGTTGAAATGCATGTTTGTATAAATTAACAATATGTATAGCTCCGACCAAAAATAAATAAATAAATAAATACTATGTATGGCATATGATAGGACTGAAAGTAAAAATGACAAAAAAAAAAAGAAGAAGTCTGATCTAATGTTTTGTAGTTGTAGTTGCACTTGCATCTATCTTGTTTCCTGAATAAATCATGATAAAAAAAACCTCCTTTAACCCTAGGAAAATCTTGTAATACCGCAAGCATTAGACTTTTGGCTTGAGCGTTTCAACGGCCTTTCCGATGACGGCCGCAACGGAGCCCAAAACAAGGGCATTGGCTGCGACCGAGAGGGGCAGGCGGCGCGCCACATTCTTGATCTGAACCAACTCAACTCCGCAGAACCTGCTTAGACCACCGACCACAGCGCCCGAAGCGAAAGCATTGACACAATCCTCTTTGCCGCCACGAATCGCAGCCGTGCAACGGTGCACACAAACGTAGCCAAGCCCAATACTGGCAGCCGTGATACCGCCGCTCCATGCAGCAGCGACACCAAGCTTCACGGGAGACCCGGGATGCGTGTAAAGTTGGTGACCAAAGAAGCCTACGACGTTGCCTATGAGAAATCCGGATGCTGTTTTTTCTAAGATGAATGTTGGGGGAGAAGGTATGTGTAAGGGTACTTGGAATTGATGTAGCTTTTGAGAAGCTCTGTCTTGGTGAAATAGTGCTTGTTGTTCGTGTGAACGTCCTCCACCAAGGATGATGATGATGATCTTGTGTTGTCGGCGTCGTCCATTGTTGTGTTATTTGATGAATTGAGAAGGTGATACAGGAAATTGATGAAACGAGGGAGATAACGGCTAACCGGATCACAGAGACGTACGTTATATTGCATATATGGCCAAGAATATATACTTCTTGGATAGTAAGGCACAACTACCCTAGATATAATATTTTAGTAATAATAGGAAATCTATCATATTTGCACTAAACTATCCTAGAAATAAAATATATGATCGAAAAAAATTCTATCATACATGCCGTAATTACATGCCGTAATTAATAAATTATGATTGGAATCAATAAATTCTATCTTTTTTTTTGGTTGAAATAAATTCTACCTTTCTTTTGGTCAAACAATAAATTACATGCCGTAATTGTGGCCTTGCAATTGCATGTGTATATGAAAACCCTGGATCCTTATTTTCTAAATACACCTAATTGTCCGACCAAAAATAATACATCTACTTGTGTTTGGGTCTTTTTTTCCTCCCTACCTATTGGTTAATTATACTTCTTATCTAGAGAGAATTGGGTGGGAGGGGCTAAAGTGGTGACATTATGCAATGAATAGGCTCTAAATTGCATTAATGTAGCAAATGGACTAATTTTGAAATTTGTAACCCACCCCCATCAAATCAGTTTCTTCATTACCCCCCCCATGCGTCCCGCTCTCACATCCCCTCAACTGTTCTCTCTCCCCATTTCTCTCTCCAAATCTCTCTCCCGTTCCTCTTTTCGTTACCGAAACCCAGCAACGAAACCGCCATTGGAGACGGTTTTTCGAGGGGTTCCACTGCCGGCGTCGGACTGATTGTTGCGTTTGTGCCCTTTTCCAGTGTCGAGGACCTCCAACAGACGGAAGGGACAAAGGTGAGTTTGGTTTATGGCGTTTTTAAGGTTCCAGCGTGGTTAGGTTTTACTGTTTGAGAGCGGTGTCGGGGGTGGACTCCATTGTAGAGGGGGGGCTCACATGCGTCATGGTTGTGGAGTGTGGGTAGGGCTCGTTGGGGGTGGAGACGGGGGTTGTTCAAGCGTGTTGGGGTGTAGGGCTCGTCGATGTCAGCAGAATGTTGGTCGGTTAAAGGTGGTCTTCGTAGTTGAAGCACTTTGTCGCGGGTTGAATTGGTCGGGGATGGTGACAAATGGCGGTTTGGGGCGGAAAGGGTAAAAGTAGGAAAGTAGATATAATTGTTTAATGGTGACAAAGTGTGTAGGGCCATTTTCCAGCGTAGTGGTGGGGTGGGGGGGAGAAGGTGGTGGGGTAACAGGATGCGGATGGAAAATGGTGACAAGCATGGATAATGTGTAAAATTGACAGTAGGTTTTTTGATGGTGACAGGGGGGTGTACAATGGAGACTGACGCGCAAAAAGAGCTTGTTTCCCTTGAAACATCTAGTTTCAGTATGCAGGTAAGCCGTTAAACGTTGATTGATTTGTATGGAATGGATGGTGACAGTGTTCCATGTATAAAGATGGTGACAATGTGTGTTTGTTGGTGTAGGGCATTGAGTACTATTTCCCAGAGGGTAAGAGATTCAGGGGGAGATACAATGTATACTCAGACAAGATGGGTATATTTGAGAGTATCAAATCAACTGTATCTGCTAAGGAATGGGACAAGTTATGCGCAGGTTGTTTTGCCCCCATATTCCAGGTTGCAAATGGAATGCAACTACATGGTGCACTGGTCCACACAGTAATGATGCATGAGGTGAAGACAGAAAAGGAGAAAGAGTTGTGGTTTAATGTGGGTGGTGAGCTGGTCAAGTTTACTCTGATGGAGTTTGCGGCCATCACAGGACTGAGGTGCTGTGAATACTGTGATGAGCCTGGGTTTGAGATACCAGAGACTAAAATGGAGGATGTGTTAGGAGTGAACAGCTGTACACTGACTGAGTTGAAGGAGATATTTTGCAAAGAAAAAGATGTGGAAAGGAGGTACATGTTGGCCCATTTGTTGGTTTTAGAGGGGGTGTTGCTGTCTGGTAGGAGTGAGTCCCTGAGCCCGGATTTTGTTGCTCTAGCTGGTGACATGGAGCTGTTTCAAGAATATCCATGGGGTAGGTTGGTGTTCAATGCTACAATTGAGAGCCTGAAGAAGGTGTCTGTATGCAGTAATACTAACAGACCAGGGTTTAACCTACATGGATACCCGTTGGCCTTTCAGGTATAGTAATCTCCCACCAAGATCCATGTTTTTTTGGTTAATGTAGTAGTGGTGACAACGCAGTGAGTCAATGTATCTGTGTGTCACCAGATATGGATCCTGGAGACATTCCCCCACCTGGCGGAGGTCAGCAATGTTGATTTTGAGGTATATGAGCCATATGGCCCTGTATGGTATTCCAAGTCCTTCGATAAGAAGCTGGAGTTTGTGAAGATGATGGAACAAATCTCAAAACCCAAACAGGTGTGTTCACTCATGACCAAGCAAAGATGGTGACAATGTTAAATTGATGTGTTGTGATTAGAATGTGATGTGTGTGTTGTTTCAGGTCCATGTCATGAGATATGATGGCATTGGGTTTGGTGATTTTAGCTGGAAGGAGGAGAAGGCTGACCAGAGGATTGATAGTTTCATGAGATGGATGGTGCCCCAGGTGCAAGTGCACCCATCGGCTTGGGAGTTTGCTTTGAACAACAAGGAGCGTGATGACAGGCCTGGAGTCAAAGCCATGAGATTCAGGATGAGGTTTGCTGTGCATACAGCCAGGCTCAGTGAACTGGCAAGGTCATCTCAACAGAAGAGGAAGGGTGTGGAGGAGGCTGGTGTACAAGTGCCTCAAAAGAGGGGGAGGACTGCTGAGTCGGCCAGTTCCAAGATGACATTTAAGAAACCAAAAGGGAAAGAGAAAGAGGTGCCCAGGAAAAGAGAAGAACCGGCTGTGGTTGTGAATGATGATGATGATGACTTTGTTAGCCTTACTGACCTAGCCAAAAGTGTGAGAATCTTTCCAAAGCCAAGGGTTGGGAGGATGGATGTGAAGGTTGAGGGTGAGAAGGTCAAGGCTGGTAGGAAACAGGACAAGGCTGCGAGGAAGGTAGTGAAGGTAACCAAGGTGGAAGAGGTTGTGACAGGGAGTGATGGTGAGAAGCATGCAGAAGGAGACGGGGACAAGCTGGATGTACAGGGTGAGAGTCATGAGAGCCCAATGGTGGTGACAAAGAGTGATGTCAGGGGTGAGAAGGATGCACAAGAGGAGGTGGAGAAGGTGGATGTAATTGGTGACAGTCAGGAGAAGGTTGAGGATGTAGATGGTGATGTGATCATGGGTGGTGACAAGGCTGTGGACAGCACAGATGGTGGTGACAAGATGGAGAACGTGAAGGACAAGATTGAGGACAGTAAAGTTGGTGACAAGGGATATGGGGAGGATAGTGTAGATGGTGACAAGTCTATGAAAGTGCAGTACAAGGTCAAGGACAATGCAGATGTTGATGTGAAGGGTGAGGCTAAGGAAAAAGATGTGGAAGAGGTGAAGGGCAAGTTGGTGAAGCCTGAGAAGAAGAAAAAGACCATTGGTGGAAAGGGCAAGGAGGAGAAGGTGAAGGGAAAAAAGGGTGACAAGCCTGTTGATGGGAAACCAAAGAGGGGAGAGAAGGGTGATGGGGACAAGGGTGGGGCTACAGAGAAGTGTGATGAGAAGGACGGCGGTGACAAGAAGGTTGACAATTCTATGTGCAGGGAGAGTAGTGGTGACAAGGTACAAGAAAAAAAGAAGAGTGATAGGGACAAGGCTGCTGCTACAAGGGGGATGGGTAATGAGATTGAGATGCCACAGTGGGCAAGGGTATTGATGGATGAGGTGAGGATATTGGGGCTAGCCATGAAGTCCTTGCAATGGAGGGTGAATGATGTGTCTATGCAAGTTGCTAGGATGAGTGAGAGGCAGACTGAAAGAGACATGAATGTTGAGGATATAAAGGCCCATTTCAAGATTGGATGCGAAGACCTCACTGATTCACAAAGGATAAGGGAGCACCAAAAGGTGGCTGATGAGGACGTGAAGGATATATTGGGGGAGTTGAAGGATGATTGCTCACATGGGGAAGAACACTCTCACTTGTTTGGAGGGGACAAGGGGATGGATGCTGAACAAGAGCTCCCCAGCTAGGGTGACTCAGCTGATGACAGACCACAAGATGACAAGTCCCAAGTACATGACCAGGTCATGGATGGTGTCAAGTCCCAAGATGGTGTCAAGCCCCAAGGTGGTGAGGTTCACACTCCAGTCAAGGTGTCTGTAGAGCAACCAAGCACAGATTTCATGGAGGACAAGCTCCTATCTGCTGCAGATCTGGCTGATGACAAGGTAACTCACCCCACAGGCGTGGTTGGTGGACAGCCTGGCCCTTCCAATGAGGGGGGTGACAGGGATGAGGAGCCTGGTGAAGCATCACCTTCTGAGTCTGAGAACGAAGAGGAAGGTTCTGAACAAGCAGATGTACAGTTAAACCAGGAGGGGGCCGTTGGTCTAAGGAGGTCAAAAAGGAGCACCAAGCTCAGTGATCTTATAACATCTCCATTCACTGTGCCAAAGAAGAAGAAGAAGAAGATGCCAAGGAGGCCCAAGAACTCCTTCTATAGTGACAGAGAGAGACAGGCGTTTTACAACTGGTTTAATGATGACAGGTATGACTATTATTATAAGCAGACCCTTTTTTATACATGCACATGGTATGTGGTGTCAAATGTGGAGCACTGACCAACCTGTTGATTTGTAGGAACAACAATGATTTTATTCCTGGCACGGAGGTCAGGATGGATAAGAAGTTTTTCAGGCTTTTGGTGACAAGGAAATGCTGGCTGGATGTTGGAGTAAGCCCCCCTTATACTTGGTGTTTCTGTATCTATAAATGTGATGAGAATCTGACACACTAAATAGACTCATAATGATCTTGTATCCTATGCACCTTTTTTGGTATTACATGCATTGTTGGTGACATGAGGAAAACCAAGAACGGTGACAGTTGTTTTTTGGGTGCAGCATGTTGATGAGGCTTTGTTCCACATGAGGAAGGCCATATTTTTTGATGGGGATCGCTTCAAGGACATTGTTGTGATGGATTGTTTGTTTATATCAAGGTTCAACAGCTCATACCTGAAGTAGTTTAAGGAGGGGCCATTTTATTTTGATGAGAGCTGGACAAAATACCAAGATGGGCTGTATCCAGGGAACTTTGGGAAGCAACTATTTGGGGTGGAGAAGATGTACGGAGCCTTCCTAATCCCAGGGGTGGAGAAGATGTCTACGATTGCTGCAAAAACTTGTTCACAAGCTCAGAGATGCAAGCCATTCTGGACCCGCTTTGCACCATGCTCCCATATTGGATCGATTGCTGCGAGAGGATGGCTCGTTGGGTGGATGATGTGAAGACCCCTTTCAAGTGGCACAGAGTCCCTGATGTCCCGCAAGACACAGAAGGGTAAGTCTGTTATAAGTACTGGTGACAATCTCAGGTTCACATTATATATAGGTGCATTCCTTTTTCTTACGACAGTGCATTTTCTATGCAGCGGCAACTGTGGGGTGTACACGCTCAAGTACATCGAATGGCTGGTGTTTGGGGGTGAGTTTAAGCTGGAGGAGTCCAACATGCAAGCTTACAGGGAGAAGATGGCGATCGAGTTCTTCAACAAAACCTGGGTGTTGGAAGGATAACAGGGGGTTAAAGCTGGGGGTTGTTTGTGTGATTTGTGTTGTGCTTTGGACCTTTTGGTGGTGATGGTTTAAGTTATGTTTTTTGTGAAGACCTTTGTTTGTGAAGGGGTTTGGGTGGGAATTTGTATGGGGTGACAAGATACACTGGTTTTTATGTTAGTTGTAGGTGTATAACTAATGGTGACATGGTCTAAAGCGGTGCCTGCGATGCACCTTAATGACCAGAAGACAAATTTGCATGCAATGGGTATGTATTTGTACGATATCACAATGGGTTTGCGAATGGCTGAGGCGTTGCATGAACATACGCCACAGGGTAAACTGTTGGACGATAAATTCGCAAAACCGATAGCATCACAAACAGGCCCTGGCGTGGTGACAATGCACCATCCAGCAAACATTGCAAAAACAATAGAGTACCACTCTCCAAAACAAAAATTAATTTTCCATAAGAGCTGGCGCGGTGACAATGTACCTTTTTTTCAAAAGCGCAAAAACAATATCATCGAAAACAACATCATGTGACAACATACATTGCAAAAAACAAGGGGTGGGGCGTGGTGACAATGCACCCTATGCATTGTACCCTGTGCGCATGGCGTGGTGACAACGTATGTCAACATACCTTGCCTTGTCTCTTTGTGGGTATGACGTGGTGACATGGCAAGGCATGGGCGAAATATAATAGCATGCACCGCCCCCTGTGTGTATGGCGTGGTGACAAGTCCATTTCGCCCCGTGTTTTGGGAAACTCTTTCAAAACAGATGATAATATAACACATGAGAATACAACAACATAGAACAGTCTTGGGTAGATATTAAAATGCGGTAGGAAATAGATGACCAATTCAACAACAGCAACAACTGGATGAGAAGTTCAACAGCAACAAACAAGCATAAGCTGAGCTTTAATCGACATATCTTGGGGGAGACCCTGGCGGTGTTATTGGCGGTGTTGGTGGAGCACCCTCTGGACGGGGGACACCAGCTGCTCGTTGTTCTTCCATGAGCCTTCTGTAATCCTGGACCGTTCGACGAACCCATGTTCGATACGCAGGGGCTCCTCTTGGTGGCCGGACCAGAGCAAGGATCTCGCAGTTATTTGATAGACCAATCTGCACGACAACAAGAGGGGGTCTGTTTAGCACAAAATTTGGACAGATTTGACAAGCTAGTGTTCGCAGGTGATGACGAGTTAATGTATAACCTCTCGGCAAGTTAGAGTTCTGTTTGTATCCCGAATCAATTGGCCGTTGAAGAAGAATTTCAAATGCTCAGGGTTAATGCCGTTGTCTTGGTAGTATACATCCTGCAGCTGGCAGAGTCTTGTTTCTAGAGTGAGCCAAACCTTGAAATCCAAGTAATCCTACATTTACACGAAACTGGTGACAGGTATATATACATAAGAAGAAGGGATTAAATACGGGGGGGTTTGGAAGTGTGGTATCTCACCCTACAGCGGACGGTAACCTCCCAGTTAGGTAACCTCCCATACACCCTTCTTTGACCACTAGCTACAGGACGGCTAAGTTGTTCATTACACATTGCTGCAACAGGTGGTGACAAGCGTTCTGGGAGGAAAGTGATGACACCTTTTGCAATTAGGAGCCTATTTATACTACTATTATGGGGGAGATCAACGCATTAATGATGGCAAAAAAGATTCAGTATCTACTTAGGTAGGATAGCTATTTCCAATACTAGGGGTATGACAGGTCTTGTCACCCGGTGACACTGACGGTCATCGTAGCTTTTTTTGACCCATCCGTACCAAATCTAGAGATATGTCATGTCATGTCACAGGGTGACGTGTCTTGTCATTTTGGTGACAAGTATTGTTTTCAATTCAGGGGGGAACTGCGTGGATGGTGACAACATGGAACAGGATACTGAATCTTTGGTGACAAGTGTTGTCTTGTCACTTGGTGACAAGTGTTGTTTTCAATTCAGGGGGGGACTGCGTGGATGGTGACAACATGGAACAGGATACGAATCCCCCCACTGGGTTATGGTTGGGGGGGGGGGGTTTGCTTCATGGTTGGATGCACATGCGTTCCAGGTTACTTTGGTTGTATGAGAAAAATTGCTAAAACAATAGAGACCATCCCACAAACTTAACATACAATTGAAGGACACGCGGCAAATTCAATGGGGTTTATACATCAATTATGAGTGATGACAGGGACAACAAGCTTGCAAACAACAAGTTTGTACACAAATAACTGCCACCTAGATTAGTTAGCATTCCTCCATCGTCCACGGAAGTAGCCCGGGGGGTGTTCTATGGCTCGAAACTCGCTCCCTTGAATTAGGCCGAGCTGCAAACATAAGGAGATAGGTGTGAGTCAGCGTGGGGACATGGACCGTAGTGAGTGATGACAGGGATAATAACTTATACCGATTGCGCTGTGAGGTCGTCCGTGGTGTTGACTTGCTCATCATCCATGTAGAAGTCGACCCAACCTGGCGGTATGTTGTGGCGTAGGCAGTACCCATCAAAATTTTTTTTGACCTGTGTACTCCCCTTTACATTTGTCATTAGTGTCGCACGGCCATCCTGCAGAACGACGGTTGGTGACAAGTAGGCAAAAAGGGGTGAGATGAAAATGTGACAAAAGAGATGGATGGTGACAAGCACGCAAAAAGAGGTGAGTTGAAAAGGTGACAAGCATGCAAAAAGAGGTGAGATGCCAAGGTGATAGAAGAAACAGATGGTGACAAGCGGGCATAAGGATGGTAGGAGCTTATATCACCTGATTAACAATGCGAACGGCGATGGTATTGTCCCTTCCATACACGTACACTCTCCCCCTGGTTGAGTGTCGCATTGACATTGTGAAAGAGGTGGGATGGAGCGTTTATTGGTGTTTCTAAAATGTGTGGGGGTTTGGATGAGGAATCAGCCAGATTTATAGGAGATTATTTTAGTTTAGTCAAAGCTGGAGACAACACCTATTTATGGAGGGATACAGCTTTCCAATGCAAGTCAAAGACACATAATAACAGCTATTTATGGACCGGTCACCAAGGGGCTATTTATGGTTGTTGGTGACCAGCGGGCTATTTATGGGGGGAGGAGGTTGTTGGTGACCAGCGGGCTTTTTATGGGGGGGGGTGGGCGTGCCTGGCTGCACGGTTGCCAAAGTCGGCTGGTGCAGCCTTTGTATAGAAATGGGATTGCAACAAGTACATGCCTGTATGGACAAATGGTGACAATAAGCTGAGAAGAAAAAGACAATAAATACATCACAGCATATAGAATAGGAGATAAGTTAAATTGTGATGACATGGTTCGATGTCCCAAAAGAATATAGCCAAAAAAGCTTGCCAATTGTGATGACAAGATTCAATGTCTCAATATAACGAGGCATTTACATATTATATGCTGCATACGCAAAAACATATCATCAGTGGAGACAAGCCGTCATAACCCAATAACACCAAAACGGCTTGTAATCTCTGATGACAGGGACATGATGAGCTACCCCCTGGTTGCTGGAGTGGTCGCCAGCGCCATGTTCCGGGGGCACCTCTTCCGGTTGTGACCAGGACTTCCACAAATGCCACACCTGTACGTTGATGGATTTGGGTTCCTCCTAACACCCTGCCGAACTCACCCATTGATGGCAACCTGTTAACCCTTGGCCGGCCACTTTTCCTACGATTATCCGGAGGAAGGCATGTTATCATTGTAACATCAGCCGGGATTTCCCAACAGGTCCTATGGGGCAGCGGATACATGGTTTCCTCGTATGCCTTTAGCCAGGTGTCACTTGAGTAAAACTCGCTTATGAAGTCGCCCATCCTGTAATCCATGTACTCTATGACAGAGATAGCATGTGCGCAAGGGAATTTATCCAAATCAAACACCCGACAAGAGCAGGTCTTCGTAAGAAGATCCACAATACCAGAGAACTGCCCACCACTAACTTCAAACTGTGCATCGTTAAGGCACTTCACATCATACCTGGTGACAAGGGGGGGCCACGCAGCATGTGTGAGGTGTCAAAAAATACACTGAAATCAGATGTGGTGACAGGTCATGGTATGGGGACATGAAGACAAGTTCGCGCACAATGTAAGCAGGGGGTGAAATGGTGACATGAAGACAAGTTCGCGCACAATGTAAGTAGGTGGGTGAAATGGTGACAACATACCTTTTGGAATACGTAATCCGTTCTTTCAAGATCCCCACAATTGTCTCGCTGGGTTGGCCTTGATAGGATAGAGCTTTGACTCTGCGCTCAGCGAACCACCTTGTCACCATCTCTCTTATGAACTCAAACAGGGCACAAAGTTGGTAAGATTTAGCAATCTTTAAAGCTGAATTCATACACTCAGAGTTGTTTGTTGTCATCATATTGTATCTGTCACCTGGACAGTGTGCCCTGCTCCAAACTTTGAAGTCTGATGCTAGCAGGTATTCTCCCATTCGCGCGTTCAAAGTGCAAATATCGTTATAGTGCACGTTAAACTCGTGTACGGTATAAGCCTCAACTGCTTGTGTGAAAAGATGGAGCAGCCCCTTGTCGTGGAACTTTGTGCGGATATTCTCCTGCAGGTGTCTGGCACAGCACACGTGTATAGCTGATGGGTAGACGGTTGCAATCGCCTTCTTTATGCTCTTATGCCTATCAGAGATAACAACCAGACCTGAGGTCGATGGCACGGCATGCAGAAGTTGTTGGAAGAACCAGATCCAGGCCTTATCATTCTCAGTATCGACCACAGCATATGCAAGGGGGTACACTTGGTGATTAGCATCTGATGCAACAGCAGTCATCAGTGTCCCGCCATACCGACCATGCAAAAATGTACCGTCAACTGATACTATCTGCGAGATGACAAGCAAAAAGACACAACAGATGTGTTGGTGACGGGGTTAGATGGGCTGAGAGATAAACACGCGGTGACATGTTTAGGTTGGGGTTCAGCTTACCTTCCTCATGTGCTGGAAGCCTCGTATAGAGACTCCAAAAGATACAAAGACATACTTGAATCGATTTGTTTGAGCATCTATCACAAGTTTTGTGTAAGTGCCAACATTAACCCTCTCCAACATGTAGCAGTAGGAGGCAAGCATTGCGTAGTTTTCCTCGGGGTCACCTCGTATCATATTCAGCGCGGCCTCCCTTGCCGCGCGGGCCTTCCAATAGCTTATGGTTTGAAGGTATTCCTTTTGCATATCATTTCGGATTTGATACACGTCTGGCCCATTTTTCACCCCTTCAAACCTACAGTTGGAGACAGCCAGGTCAGCGAATGCAATTAAAACATCAGGCGGTGACAAGTCAGTGAATATTAAAAGTGTAAGGTGACAAGACAACACTAGGCGTCTGTACCTTGCTTTTATCTGAGCAGCCACAGTTTTGTAGGAGGGCCTGCGATGATGTCTGAACCGTGTCTCGAAGGAGCATGTGTGCTTGTGAATGTATTTCCTGACCTCAAAGTGATCACTGCAGGTTGCCTTGGTCGCATAGATTAACCATGAGCACTGTTTGTCTACGCAGACCACCCTATACAAGGCGCTTTTTGATTTATTGACTCTGTATCCAAACCTCCCAGCCAATGCTAGCGCTTCCACATCCTTTTGTAGTGCGGCTTTTGAAGGATAGAGCTGGCCAACTCTCAAGAAGTGACCAGAGAGTCGGGCACCGCCAACAGCCTCATTCCGACGTGGATGCACCATGTCATCAACAACTGGATCATCCATATTGTGATCCAGGTTGTCACCATCCATTGCTGCATACGGCATCCCACCTGCGCGACTTGCAGTTGCACCATCCTTCACTGGATGTACCCTGTCACCTTTGTACGGACCCTTACGGCAAGCTCGCTCTACATGACCAGGCAAGGGGACCATGGCACCGTGCAACGTCTCAGGATAAATCAGGAGGTTGTCATCATTCGCGTGGAGCAACATATCGCCGGGGGTGACAGCAAGAGACCCCCTCTCAGGGGAGTTTTGCATTGGAACTGTGGTGCTTTCCAACATCAGCAGGGTGTCGGTATTCTTCAACGTCAAGGTCACATACAGGGGAGCTTTCCATTGGACTTGTGGAGAGGAATTAATAGCAAAGAAGGACATCAAGTCGTCATCGTTCTCCACATTGTATGGACGGCTCATGGGTTGGAAGGGGTTTAAGTGGCACAGATGCACCTCGTTCTCCCCAGCATCAATGTTGAAACGCTTGGTGATGCTGGCGGTCAATGATCGTACGGTGACATCATCCGTAAGCACCACAGCCTTCGAGGATACAGTCCCAACATATTGTCCTTGAGAATCCCATTCACCCCCGAAGAAAACGGTGAGAATCTTCATGATTGGAACCTGTCACCATGAAGGAGTAGTTTTTTTAGTGCGGTGGAGTGCAGGGGGGTGGCCCCAACAACGTCTAATGGCCCACCTTATACACAAGGCACGAATAAAAGTGTGACAACACATGTAGCCGGTGACAAATAAACACATGTTACACATGGCTACATCATTTAATGCAAATAGGTCATCTTAAATGCAAGATCTTTAAACACATGCGTCCAGATGCGTGTCTGTCACCACGCATTCAATGTGAAAGTGTCAGGACCAAAAAAGCTTATTAAATGCGACCTGTCACCATGGATAACGGATTTTGGGGAGATTTCAACAGATCCACTTTGCAACGTACATGAGGAAGGTGAGCCCCTTTTTAAACCTGCTTAGCCAGCGAGCTATACGCGACGGGTTTGCCTCCGGTTCGCGTTGACAAGATCCTCTCGGGAGCTCTTCAGCCTGAAAGTCGACGGAAACCCTAGAAACCGGCCAGGATATCAGGTGAACAGGGGGAGGGAACCCTAGGTCTGATTGACGGGGGCGCAAACCCTACAAACTGGGGGGTGGGTGAATCGTGACGACTGCCGGGATGGGAGTTGTCTCCGTTCAGCCCATCCGACTGAGTCGGAGATGAGGGGTTGGGAGAAATCGCGACCGCTTGCGAATGGGGGGTGTGAGGAATGGGGGTGTGAGGAATGGGGGTGGAGCTGACGGGATTTCAAAATCGGTGAGAAGAAGGGACGATGGCAAGGGGTCGTAGATTGTCACCAACACGGGGGTATTTTGGGAAAAAAGTCCATTTCGCCCAAAAATTCCGCGCGCCGTCCATTCCCCACATTGTTGTCACCACCCGAGCCCCATTACCCAAAATCGTCTCTTATCTATATCCCAAAATCTAGCCTATCCAAATGAAAATAAGTTTAATTTTATATTATATAAATTTTGTGAAAATAAAAAAAAAATCTGAAAAAAATTCAAGTTTTTTTATAAAAGGCAGATTGTTTAAAGAAAAAATATAAAAAGATCAAAAAAAAAATGCAAACCTAAGAAGAGCAATCCAATAATTCCTAATTAAAACAATCTCCTTACGGAAACCAACCTCTTATACTGTAAGTGATTGAGAAGGAGAGAGATGCCATAGCATCGATCAGCAGGGGGCATTAGCATGAGCGGCAAACATGGCTTAAATTTTGATTGTGGAAGGATAGCTACTTATGAGGTTCTTGCACTTTTCAATCAGATGGTAGTCTCTAAGGGTGAGAACGTACAAGAGATTAATTATAGGCCGGCCACCTGGCAATCAGAGCAAAGCATAAAGGTAGCAGGCTGGTGAGAGTGCGCGGAAGGTTGAGGCCATTTTTTTTTTTGATCCGAACGAGGGAGCCTTGCTCCCACTTACTCTGTCTGGGGGGTTACAGAACAAGACCGGGACAATGCTACTCCCATAGCATCCTCCCTAAGAATACTACTAACACAATTTGGCGCCGTTTCAAGCCTCACCAAACAGAGAGGTAAACTCTGACCAAACACAGCAAGCGCATCAGCCGCCCTGTTGGCCTCCCTGTACACATGTCGGGTATGGACATCCCATTCCCTACTCAATAAGCCATGGCACTGTCGTACCAGGCTAGCACAGGGGTGCGACGATCGAACCCCCGACTTGATCATTCTAACCGCCAAGAGCGAGTCCATCTCCAGTATGATTTTTCGACACCCCAGCTCCCACGCGATCTGCAGGCCATGGAACGCGCCCCATAACTCAGCTTCGACCACCGAGCATCTCCCCACCTTCCTCGCAAACCCAGCCCTCCATTGGCCCTCATCGTCACGGACAATTCCACCCACCGCCGCCTCCCCTGTAGCGTGGTTGACAGACCCGTCCGTGTTAATCGTGCACCACCCACTCATCGGTCTCGACCAGGCTATGAGACGATCCTCCCTCAAGCCCTCGATCCCCGTTCTCCCTCTCCTTTCCCACGCCATCATGACTTCTCTGGCCCTCCCAATAACGAACTCTGCCCTGTTTCTGGGTATATCCTGCTCTCCAAACACCCTAGCATTTCTCCACCGCCATATCCACCACACCATTACCGCAAACAAGGTGTCTGCCCCTTCCCTCCCCTGCAGGCCCCCTTCACCTGCCAGATTTCGCTCCGCCCAAACATCAGTGGTTTGAGCATAAAACTCACTCGACCGCTCCGCCGCCACCAGCGAGTCCCAAACTTCCCTAGCTCTCGGGCAGTCCCTAAGCACTTGGAGGATCGTCTCCTCCCCCCCACGACAGCTGCTGCAACCTGGATCTCTACTAAAGTGCCTCCGGGCTCTTTCCGCGTTAGTCATCACTCGACCTCTAACTACTAACCATAAGAACATGCGTATCCTTTCCGGCGCCCTTACTCTCCAAATCATACTCCAAATCCTCTCCCTCCTTGATTGGGCCTCGCTCCCCTCCCCTCTCATCAGCTTGTAAGCCGCGCTAACGGTATACGCTCCGTCCGGCGAGCCCCTCCAAGCGAGCACATCATCATTATTATGATCTTCTGAAATCGCCACCGCCGCCAGCTGCATAAGCACAGTTGCCGGAAGTAGCTCACTAAGATGGTCCGCGGCCCAGCCTCTCTCCGGGCACCAATACTCGCTCACCTTTCTCCCTCGAACCACCTCGTCAATTTCAATCCTTGCGACCTCCTTCAGCGGTCGATCTACCAACCAATTATCCTCCCAAAACCTCGCAGTGTGTCCGTTTCCCACTCTCCAAACCAGACCTTTCCTAACCGCCTTATTAAAACCCCATTCAATACTCCTCCAGGTCGACGACGGGGCTCTCTTCCTCGTTCTCGTGATCTCGCCCCCCTCTATCCGCAGACCGTACTTAGCTTTGAAAACCTCCCCCCATAGCCCTGCTTCCCCATTCAAAAGCCGCCAACCGAGCTTCCCAATCATGGCTGCATTCATCCTACCCGCTGTTCGCAATCCCAACCCTCCACATCTCCGTTCATTACAAACCTCCTGCCACAACACCAATCTGACCCGTCTCTTTCCTTCCTTGTCCCCCCATAGGAATGCCCTCACGATGCCATCCATTTCCTGACAAGTAGCCTTCGGGAGCCTAACTGAATTCATCGAGTAGTAAGGAATAGAGCTGATTACAGACCTGGCCAACGTGGCTCGCCCCGCAAGACTTAAAACTCGGCTCCTCCACCCTGCCAATTTGTTCTGCGCCTTTTGTAAGAGATCTCGGAACAGGCCCTTCGAGATTCTCTGGTGTAACACCGGCATGCCCAGATATTTCCCAAGGTTTCTTGTTATATCCATCCCCGACTCCACCTCCAACTGACGCGCTAACTCCCTCGAGACATTCGTCGATACGAAAATCTTCGATTTCGCCTTGCTGATTCTCTGACCCGAGTCCTTGCAAAACCTCCCAAAACAGTCCATGATCACCTTCATTTGCTGTGTTGATGCCTCTGCCATGATGATAATGTCATCTGCAAAGAACACATGAGACAACGGGGGGGCATTCCTGCTCACTACAATTGGCTTCCATCGGCCCTCCATCACCTCCATTTCAATCAATTGACTAAGGCGCTCAAGACACAAGACAAACAAGTAGGGAGAGATTGGATCCCCTTGTCTAATACCCCTCTCCGGGTTGAACTCCTTGGTCATCTCGCCATTCCACAAGATCCTCATCGAGGTGGTACTCACGCATTCCTCAATCCAATCTGACCAGCACCCTGGGAGCCCCACATCTCTGATTGTGTCCACAAGGAAGTCCCACCGCAGTCTATCAAACGCCTTCTCCAAATCGATTTTCAACAACATCCACTTTTTTCCGCTTCGCTTCGCTTGCATCGAATGAACTACCTCTTGCACAAGCACAACGTTATCCGTGATCACTCTTCCTGGAATAAAACTACTTTGCGTTGGCCCCACAAGACTCGCCATCACCGGTTGTAGCCTATTAGCCATGAGCTTGGTAATCACTTTATAAATCACATTACACAAGCTTATTGGCCTAAATTGGCTCATTCTTTCCGGGTTACTAACCTTGCCAATGAGGGCGATCAACGTTTCGTTAACTCCATCAGGCAGGCATTTGGTCCCAAAGAACTTCTTAACGCACCTAACCGCCGACTCTCTCACAATCTTCCAGCACGTCTTATAGAACCCGGGTTGGAAACCATCGATCCCCGGAGCCTTAAAAGCCTTCATCCCTTTCAACGCTCCCATCACCTCTTCCTCCGTCACGGGGGAGTTTAGGGCTGTAACCTCCTCACTCTTGAGCTGCTCAAACCTCCCCCTCGGAAGGTTGAGGCCATGGTACAAATTAAGCCAACAATTCAGCATGTAATGAAAGAGCCATTATCATCTCCACAGGTAGTACACGGATCACCCCTAGAAGCTCCATCAACATTGATGAATGATGATCAACCAACCTGGTGGTGGTGGAGGGGCAGTCCAACGCGCATTAGCATTGGTAGGGGCAGGGACAACAAGGGTTGCTGGGACTTTGCTTGCCAGGTCTTGAAACTCTCGGTAACAGAAGAAACAATATAAGAGAGCCTTTCATGATCGATTATCCACACCTTCAAACACTAAAGAATTTCGCATCTTCCAAGTGTACCACACCATAGTGGCAAAAGTGGCACTTAATTACATGAAATCACCCTATATTTTTTTTTCAACAAAACTAGCACATCTAATTTATTAAATCACCTAAGTTTAAAGTTATAGAATCATAATTTTTTTTTATTTAATCTTATTCCATCTCACTGTATGTTATTATTTTAAAAAAATCAATCAATTTTTGTTACTATAAAAAGAACCACGTTTTTCAAGTTTATAATAGTTTTTAGGATATCTCAATATATTAAATAAATAGATATAATGATAATTAAGATTGAGATTTATACATTAGAATTAGAATAGAATGATTAATAAAACTTAAAAACTAAGATAGAGTGCATTTTTAATCAAAAAGATATATAGAATTAGTTATTAATTAAATACATATAAAATTAAGATTATATATTATGATAAAATTCAAATTCAATAAGATTTTTTTTTTTTAGTAAAGCCTAACATTATGAAACCAACTTCAAACCTTCAAACTGAAAGGTTGGAACTTGGAAAGATAAGTTCTTTGTTGATACTTGCCGACTTCCGTCGTAATAACATATGGCAATCGGAGATGGTTTAGGTAGTCGGATAAAGCCACGTACTAATATCTCGTAACCAACTATCGCATTCATCTCATAAAGAGGCCTTCTTGGCTGGCAAGACTCTAGCTAATGTCTACACTTATTGTGGTGGGTCTTTTGAGTCCTAAATCACGAATAGGACATTTGTACACTATAAGTTGATCAGGACATGAACGTATAGATGTGTTACGTATAGTGTGGTGACACGACACCCGATAAGTTCGATAATATATGGCCGTTAACATACTTAGCTTGTACCAATTAACACGTACGCCCTATTGAGAGGTACTAAGAGCGACTTGGAAAAATCAGACTTCTGACAATCTGGATCACAATTCAATTTGACTAGGTCGACATATTGCAAATGTAATCATAAAGAGAGTTTAGAAATTAATAGGTGCATAAGTGCATTATAATAAGTTAGTCTTTGGTAGTTCTTCTTTTTTAAATGACTAATGCTAGATAAGTAACATCATTAACATTAACATATTAAGAATGATTGTGACCCTATATAGACCACCATGGTTGCCACCTCTTCCATAAATTTTGTCCTATAAATACATCACATCTCCAGCTAGCCCTTTCTTCATCCCATAACCACCACTTGATTAACTAAAAAACTTCACTCCAAATCCAAACCACTCTCTATTTTCCACTCCAGTTTAAAATGGAAAACAAGCCCCTTGAAACCACTGGGTACTCTGACACTAACACCGGTGAAGGCGCTGGCTATGAGAAGGAGGGTGAGGGCGGTGGCTACGGAAGATCCACCGCATATGGTGATGGCGCCACCGAGGAGGGCTTCAAGGAATCAACCGGTGGAGGGTATGGCAAACCCACTGAATATGGTGGAGGCGCCACCGAGGAGTATGGCAAGTCAAGTGCTTATGGTGATGGGGCCACCGAGGAGTACGGTAAGGCCAACGAGTACGAGACGAACATGGAGCCAGCAAAGGGCTACTAGCTAGAAGGAACCCATCTCTTTCGAATCGTGATGAGTTGATCATTGTGCCATAGTCTGGATCGATCTTCGAACCGGTCACTAGAGCAATATATAGCTCGTCGTACGTATGTATACGCTCGTATTGATATTGTTTTCCTGTACGTGTGCTGTTTACAGGCAATACGTTTATAGTACGTACCTTATGCATGAAGTTCGTGTGGTTGATATGTATGTACGTGATATGTCCTAAATTAAGTGTATGCTTGAGATTTTCTTGGTGCATTTAATTAGTTTGTGTTCTGTACGGTTGTTAGATATTTTCGACGCCCATATATAATTATATATAGCTTGGTGAAATTTCGACCAAAAAAAAATAGCTTGGTGAAATAGTACTCCCTCCGTCCCTGTTTGTTTGTCCAAAAGGATAATTTTACACGAGTTTTAAGAACGATATAAAATAGTATTGGTAATTGGAAAAATTGGTATAAAGTAGGTGGGATAGTTGAATAGTATGGGTAAAAGATGTGATTGGTTGGGGTGAAAAGAAATAAAGTAGGTAAGAGAGTGGAATAATGAGAGTGAAAGAGTGAATATAAATGATAAGTGGACAAACCATATAATTAACATTAACCTTAACATTATTAAACAAGTTTTTTCCTAAAATAAAGCCACTATAACTGCCTAGTAACATTAACCTGTTAAGTTAAACTTTGTTTTCCGTTATTTTCCCACTTTTAGTTTATTTTTCTGTTATTCAATTAATTTGAATAAGTCTTTGATGAGCTGAATGATAGGAGATTGTGAGCATTCAGAGCTTTCTAGGAGGTAAGGCCACGAGCACAAATGTAGTACGTGGTACTAGTCCGTCGCTGATTTGTAAGAGTTTTAATTAGCATTGTAATTCCTTTCCTAATTCCTATATTATTAATTGGAGGATTGAGATTTTAACATCGATCGACCATGAGCATGAGCAACAACAAGATCAAGGAAACCAAGAACAACAAGTAAACAACATTCTTTCCGTCGGCGGGAGTGCTTTACCAAAGGGCAGGGTACGGATTCCTGTTCGGCCATGTGGCCGGCTTCATCGGGCCCATGATCACAGACGAGGCCGGGTCCCCGGCCGTGGCTCGGATAAGGCAGGGCTTCAAGAATGCGCCGGCGACGGGCTGCAGGTACGCCTACTACTTCCCGCTCTTTACTTGTATGGAGCATTCCCTCGCCTTCTCCCGGGGGAAACACGATCGGCTCAACCCCTTCGTCTCCGGCGCCGTCGTCGGCGCCCTCATCGGCCGTAGGGAAGGCCCCATGTTCGCCTCCTTCGCCGCCCTCCTCGTCGGCTCCTACGCCGCCTTGCGCGATGTCAGTGTCCGCTCACCACCGGTGCCAACTGCTACGGCGCCCACCCACACCGGATCTCAATCATCGGCCGGCAGTTTTAATTGATTAGTTAATTAGGGCTAGTTTCAGTTATTCTCGGCCCATCAATTTACCTAACCTAATTTTGTTGTTGTTTGTGTTCAGGGTTTTAAGAGTTTTATGTCTAGCTAACTAGTTTGAGATTACGTACGCACGTTATTCTTCAAGTTTCACTCTTTGTTGTGTTATCATTTGCAATTTAATCCGAATTTTTTCGGAATTAGACACTTTTTAAATTTGTATTTATCAATTTAGTCTTGGGGCAATTTTAATTCCGTGTATATGTGCTGGACGCCACGGGGCAGCATTTTTTTGCTTCTCGATAGAGACAGTGGCCGGAACAAGTATAAGTTCCACTGCGTTAAAGACACGGTTTTAATTTAATAAAAAATTTATTTTAAATTTTATATAAAGTTATTAAAAAAAAGTTTGATATTAAATCTTGTATTGTTCTATCAAATTTACTCCTTATAAAATTTACTTTCATGATACATTATATTTGTTATAAGAGAAAGAGTCATGTAGGAAGGATTGTTGTGGTGAGAAATAGGAATGGATCTCCACCGTCCGATCTCCCTGTTACAATTTACGCGTTACTTTAAAAAAAAAAAAGCTCCTCTCCATCGCCAGATTCATCCGCTCCTCTCCAATTTACGCGCTATCCTCTCCGCTTCCTCGCCTCCTCCTCCGGCTCCGGCTCCGGCTCCTTTCTTCTCGTCACTGCTCGGAGACCGCTCCTCTCCATCGCCAGATTCATCCGCTCCTCTCCGCCGGAGCCGGATCTGGATCTGCATCTTCTCCGCCTTCCTCCGATCGCAGACGCTCGATCTCGACCTCCTGTACCTCCTCCTCACCTCCGGCTGCTCTGCCCTCACAACAATCAATTCCGCCGGAGAAGCCTCTTTCTCCGCCGGAACAGTCTGTTTCTCCTCGGGAATCGCGGCGAGGGAGGAGATGGCGTCGAATTGGGGCCCGATCTCGCAGATCTAGAACTCGGAGGCCCCGATGTCGGCGTTGTCGCAGGCGAATCGGCCGAATTTGAAGAAGAGAGGGACGATGATGGCGTCTCCGAGGAGGAAGACGAAGTGGTGGTTGACGATCAGGGAGGAGAAGCGGCGGAGGATGAGGTCGGAGAGCCGGCGGTGAAATAGGGGGACGAGCGGAGGACTGACCAGGTGAAGAAGTGTAACGCCCCGATTTTCTGACAAGGCGTTACTCGGTAGTAGACCTCACGAGGCACTACCAAGCTAGATTGACAACTGAACAACTGGATCTTGCAACGCGGGCACGGCGAGAAAACAAGAAAACATCCAACTCGTATTTTATAAAAATTACAGTTCAAGTAAAACATCAAGTACTTAACCCGCACAACCTATTAATAACAACAAAACTCCCACAACCCACTAATAGTTAACCAATAAAGCATCAATGTCAACGAAAGAAAACCAAGGCAACAACGAACATTCGACTATCTAGGACACGTGCGTCCCTATTCCGTATCACCATTCCGCCGATGCTCGGTCATGACATCCTGAGATCACCTGAACTAAAAAAAAAAAATAGTTCCCCGAAGGGTCAGCTGCTACTCTAACAAGCTAGACTATGCACAACAACCATAGGACGTTTCAAAACAGTTTTCTAAGGTCAGCAAACAAGTCCACAACCACATACATAACTCTAGTCCAATCCTAAATCCAATTAGTCACAATCTGGTCCAAAGTCTATATCTAGGCAATTAAATTACTACACACGATCACTTAATAAGCACTCAAACACATTTATCAATTTAACACACACACACATTCTAAATCCACAAATTCACACACACACACCATTCTTCACACATGTTCACAAATCCACACATTCACACATACACACACAACATTCTTCACACATGTTCACAAATCCACACATTCACACATACGCACACAAACACACCATCCTTACACACTCATTCAGAATTTATCACCAATTTCTCACTAACAGATATTCTTAATCCTCATAGAGACTTAGTCGGTTCATCACCCTAAGGCGCATAGCGCATAATCGTAAAACTAGGGCAACTGCTCCTAACTAATCCTCAGGGCGCATCGCGCCTAATCGTCAAACCAGGGCGCATCGCGCCTAATCGCAAAACCAGGGCGCAGAGCGCCTAATCGCAAAACCAGGGCGCAGAGCGCCTAATCGCAAAACCAGGGCGCAGAGCGCCTAATCGCCAGGACGCATCGCGCCTAATCGCAAAACCAGGGCGCATCGTGCCTAATCGCCAGGGCGCATCACGCCTAATCGCAAAACCAGGGCGCATCGCGCCTAATCGCCAGGGCGCATCGCGCCTAATCGCAAAACCAGGGCGCATCGCGCCTAATCGTAGTCATCAGGGCGCATAGCGCCTATTCAACCTAAAGCAGCGCACAGAGCATCTCCTACCAAGTATGTTAACTAGCAAGGTCACGATTATCCGAACCCTAGTTCAATCATAGCACAATTACCTTGGTAACATTAGCAAAAGTAGAGACGACAAAGGTCACATAGAGATCAGTTTGACTACCACCATCAATAATCTACTTCGTTCTACAACAAAACACACTCCAGGATTTTCATTACCTTAGTAACACCAAAATACACTCAAAAGCATTTTCAACCATGAAACATATAAAAACAACGTTGCACACAATATCACACTTTCACAGGCTACATCACAATCACACAATCTGTAACGAAACACTCTGAGACACTGATCGCACAAAGTCAAATAAATCATCACAACATTTATAACAAACTCACAACAAATCAGACCCGCAACGTTGCACACAGTATCACACTAAGGCACGTTCACTCATATCACAACAGTCAGGAAATACACACGCGATATATATCAGCTTTTAAAACAGGTTTCCAAAATGATTTACACATAGCACACATATCCAAAACATTTACAAAAATCGATCAGGACTAGTTCCCAAAATCAATCCTACAATCACAATGCAAAACCTAACAAGTTAGAATAGGAACAGAGCAAGTCGACTTACCTCAAATATGAAGAACTTCTAACTTCAATCCGAAATTCAACGAGAATCGCTACGAGCTCCTGGATAAGATCGGTACCAATATTAAGACTTGGACATATAAACGAATCCGACTTAAATGAAGGAACCCGAACTCGGATCCATACCCACCCTCGGCAACCCCACTGACCTCAAACTAATTAACTAAGGCTACTTAATTAATAAAGCCAAGTTATAGATATATATACACACCTCCACTCACAAACGCCAACTTGAGCTTCTTTTCTTAATTATCTAGGCTTAGACTAATTACTTGCCTAATGACCACAATTCTTCTCTACACGCTACCCATGATCAACTACGACACAACTCACTCAAAACTGAAGCTTTCAAACTTCATGTCCAGCAACCAAACATATATGCTCACTCAACACCGATTGAACATCCCGACAACCCCAACTATCTAGCCATCTTCGACCCACAACCGAAACCCCGAGTTCCTATTCCGGCGAAACCCCGGACCCGATCCCGGACGGCTCTACCCCGAAAGAAGGAAAGAGAGAAAACGGTGACCACTCACCGACTGCTGGAGATGGGACGAGAAGGCACGGCGGTGGACGCGTAAGCAGGCCCGGCCCGGGGCAGGTGCAAGGTGTGCACCTGCACAGGGCCTCCGATTTTTTTAGGGCCTCATATCAACATTATTTTAGGTAAAAATAAAAATCAAATACTTATATGACACAATTACTGCTTTAGTGTAGTGGCTAAGCATGTAGCAATTCATTGAATGGACCCAAGATCGAGTTTTGATAGCATCATCCTTCCGTTTAATTCTTTTGCTTTGAGTAAAACAAAGTCTTAATTAATGTTTCCGTTTAATTTTTTTTTTGCTTTGATTAAAACAAAGTTTTAATTAATGTTCCTTCTTCCGTTTAATTTTTTTGCTTTGAGTAAAACAAAGTCTTAATTAATGTAACTTTTGTTTAATTTTTTTGCTTTGAGTAAAACAAACTCTTAATAAATGTCTTTAATAATGGTAGAAACTCTCTCTCTAATGCCTTATTATTAACTGAAAGAGCTATTTCGAGTAAATAAACACATAATGATTAAAAATATTTTTTTGGACCTTATAGATTAATTTTATTGATAAACTATAGATTTGTTTATTATTTCAATTATACCTTTCTATAATTGTATTATAATGAAAAGTAATTAATTATTTAATAAATGATTATAGACAATAAAATAATGGCTCCAAAAATTAGTAATAAAAATGAATAAAAAGATAATAATAATTTATTTTTATTAAATTTGAATGGTTATAAAATTATCATATATATACCGTACCGGGCCTCCAAAGTTCATTGGCCGGCCCTGCGCGTAAGCACGGCACCGGCGAACACGAGAACACCAAGCTCCGATCAGTGTAGGAGACCTGGATTGTCAGTGGCTCCAGGAAGATGTTAATCTAGTCGGTTAGGACTACAAGAGAAGATGACGACAGGGAATAGAAAGAAGCGAGGCATGGATGGAGGTGGCGATGAGGCTTCGTCCCGATGCGGCGGCTGCTGGGTGATTACGAAAAGGAAGGGATATGGAGGAATGAAACGAAGACTTCAAGACGAAGGCAATCTCTTAAACATATCCAAAAACATGTATATCTCTTGTTACATATCATCAATACACGTATAGATATACTTAAGCCTCCGTTCCAAATGATCGGTAATGATACAGAGGTTAAAAATAGAAATACTACTATATATATATAAATGATTTTGGTGTCCCAAAATTACCTGATTCTAAATACAATATAAATCTTGACACCACATTTTATTTTTAGGCGTATAAAACTTTTAAAATTTTAGCCTAATTTTGGCACGGGTGTTACAAGAAGAGGATTGCGAAGAGAAACTCCAGGAACCGGAAAACGGTGCCGATGTTCTTGGAATGGAGGTTGCAGAGCATTGCCGAGGTTTCGACTTGGTAGAAACTCGTCGCCGACAGAGCCAGAGATCGAAGCGAGAGGCGGAGCCAGACTGTTAGGCGGCCACGACGGCCAAACTCGCCGCCGTGACGTCTCTGCCTCCCTCTCAGGTAGTTCACTACATTTTCTGAATTCTCAATTTCGTGTTTCAATTCATGTGAATCGGTCATTTGAACTTCAATCTCATAGTGCGAAAATTTAGCGATTCCTTGTCTAATTTGTAGAAACTGATTTCGCTGATCTGATCTCTGAAATTGTGTAGAGGAGTCATTGGAGTAGTAGTAGTACGGAGGAGAATGAACACGGATTTTTAGTGCAGATGTAGATTGCTAATGCCACTGATGTTGATCCTTGTTCATGTAATTTGATGGATCTGTTTGTGGCTCTGTTGTTTGTTATGGAAATTGAATTTGTGAGTTGTAGAGTGATTTTGGTTTGTATGCTCGATTTTTGTGAATTCTAGGGTTTGTTCGCCTCTTGATTCGACGAATTGTGTGGTGATTGAATGTTTGGTTTGTATGCTCGATTTTTCTGAATTTTTCTTCTGTGGTAATCGTTGATGATTATTGCTTTTCGGCTGCCAATTCTTGTGCAGAAAGGTGCTTGGCATGTTTGTTTCCAATAAATTGTCATGTGTCTTGCATCTTTGTTTGGTGCAATGTGTTACAATGTTGCTTTGGGATTAATATGATAGATCATTGTTTGTGTTAATCTCAGTTGGAAAATTAAATGCTGAATTCGATGAGTTAGAGCTGATTAGGACAATTCGAAGTTTATGGAGTTGATGCATGATCTGGAAAATTATGGTTATGCTTTTAGAGCGAAGTGAATTTGCACAATCGACGATCGTGATTGCACAATCGACGATCGTGATTGCACAATCGACGATCGTGATTGCACAATCGACGATCGTGTTTGCACAATCGACGATCTAGTTCACTCTAGTAGTGTAAAGCGGTTCCGATTTAGCTATGTTCTTGTGTGTTACTGCCAAATTGGAAGTGAAATGCAATAACTTTTGGCTCGGTGATCCGTTTGAGGCGTGAGAGCAGTCGTTTCGAAGGTCTCGACGTAAGCCACAAGGTGGAGTCTTGAGTTCGCGGTTTCCGGGCCGGCATAAGACCAGAATCTGGGGGTAAGCAGTTAGGCGTCGGGGAGTCCGGGGAGAAAAGGGGCGTAACTTTGCGCTCGGTTATCGGAATGGGGCGTATTTTATGTCGTTTCGAAGGTCTCTTCGAGACGGGGCTATATTCATGTCCGAAGGGCCTGTGTGTTGGGGGTTCTCGCAAAAAAGGTCGTTTAAGGCTTCAAAACCACATTGAGTGTCCCAAACTGCGTAGTTAGGTCCCGTTTTGGAGCTTTCCATGCATCTGGGCTCGTCATGGCTCATTCTGTAGGTCCGTGTGGCGAATAGGCACTGTAGTTCCCGTCGAGACCTTCGAAATGAGTGGTCATAGTAGAGTTGAACAAATTGACATGGCTAGAAATTTATCTATTGAACCCATCCAACTATGCAAACTTTTCACATGGAGTTGCACAAACTTGAGCATTCAGTTACACAAATTTGACCATTGAATTGCACAAATATTGACGAACAAATTGACCATAGAATTCAACACATTGGCAATAGAGTTGAACAAATATGAATGAACAAATTGAGTTGCACAAACGTGACCACTGAGTTGCACAAACGTGACCACTGAGTTCACAAACGTGACCACTGAGTTGCACAAACGTGACTACTGAGTTGCACAAACGTGACCACTGAGTTGCACAAATAGAATTCAACACATTGGAAATAGAGTTGAACAAATATGAATGAACAAAGTGACCATAGAGTTGCACAAACATGACCATGAGTTGCACAAATTTGACCATTCAGTTGCACAAATTTGACCATTCAGTTGCACAAACTTGACCATTGAGTCGCACAAATTTGACCATTGAGTTGCACAAATCTGACCATTGAGTTGCACAAATCTGACCATTGAGTTGCACAACGGAAAAAAAAATCGGAGAAAAAACAAAAAAAGCGGGAAAAAAACGAAAAAGAAAAAAGCGTAGAATTCGCGTATAATTCGCGTATTATACGCGTTTTATACGCGTATAATTCGCGTATAATACGCGAATTATACGGCCGAGATTATGGGCGCGCGCGTTTGATGGCTGTTTCCCCCCGCTTGATGAACGGCCGAGATTCATTCCTATTTCCTACCATAATAATCATTCCTACCGGATCCGGACCCTTGTTATAATACATTCTTTTAGTCGAACAGATTTGTAATTTTGTATAAGGATGAACACCTTTCTATCAATAAGTTTCATTTATTTTATAATAACTATCATTATTTTACTGATATTTTGGAAAAAATATCAAATCTAAATCATATATATATATATATATTCTATATATGTAGAATCTACAATAAAAAATTTAACCAATAATAAATAAGTCAATTATATGTCAACCAATAAAATTTATTTAATAAAATAGTTATGGTTTATTATATCTTTAGTATAGTACTGTTAGTTTAATTGTATATATATTTGGAGGTGACATATATTGTTCTATATTATTTTTAATATCCAATTTAGTGTGTAGTAAGATTAATTAATTAAATATTTAAGGAAACCTATAGATATAATTTCAATATATATTTTTTCATATTTTATTATTTTGTATACATGTGGGGTCTATAATCAAAATTTAACCAATTAGATTATTTTAACAAAGATAGGTGATGTCGTCCAATAAAAAATTGACATGTGTCGTGCTATATATTATTAATAACATCCGATTTAGTATATAGTTATGATTGATCAGCGTCTCTACTTTTTTTTTTTTTTAAATCTCGCCCCTATTGGACGTAAAAAATGACAGCACCTCTTCAGTACTGCTCTTTTTTATGCAAATATGATATCATTGATGAATTGGAGTATATGTATATGTATATTAAATTCTTTATGTATGTATCTCATAAAATTTTAAAATATTGAAATTGGAGATTTACAAAAATTAATAGATATATTTAGAGAAAATGCATCACGTTTATTAGAGAGAGAATGGAGAATGATTCCCAGCCGTTGATCCCAGGCACGGACTGAGCTGTGGTCTGGGTTAAGCTCCAGCCCACCCTAAAAAATTAGAAAAAAATAAAAAATAAGGTAAATTAAATTATAAAAAATAAGGTAAATTTAGTAGTAAACTAGTTAAATTAAAGTAATTTAGCCCACCAAAATTATTTTGATGATAAACCACCCTATTTAGGAATCCTGGGTCCGTCCCTGGTTGATCCGTGTCAATCTAACGGTGACAAATATAACGCGCGTGGTACAATTTTCTTTTGTACGCGTCCCCCCCCCCGGTCTGTATTTCACGCGCTCTTATATTTCCCTCGTAAACCATCAGCAATCAAATCACTTTTTTTTCTCGTCTCTCTCTCTCTGCCTTTCCTCTATACCAATTCACCTTCTTCCTCCGACGATTTTGGTTCTTCTCTTCATATATTCTTCACCGATCTTTTGCTTTTACCTTCGTCTCTCTTCGTTATCGATGTGGATTTCGACACGTCTTCATCACGGAGTTCAAGCAAAGGTGAATATCGAGTTCCTAGCTAAGGTTTTAATTCGCTTTGAATTTGTTCTACATCGTTCGCTTATTACATTCGATTAAGAGTTGAAGTAGGTGTTCGAAATTAGGGTTTTAGATTATTTAATGGTGTTTTTGTTTGTTTTTCTGTATGTTATGAAGTCGATGCTGCTCAATCGAGTCGTGTTTTGTCGGATAGAGAAAAATGAGCTAAGAGGAGAGAAGATCGTCGGTTGCATATTGAACCTGGTATTGATTTTTGTTGTTTTTTGCTGTGGGGTGTTGTATAATGTGTTGCATGTCGCATATTTGGTCATGTGTTTGTGTTATTTTGAACTCATGTGAAACTCATGTCTGTGTATTCCAGATCGAATGTCTGTGTAGTCCATATCAAGTGTCTGTGTATTAAGTTATAAGGTGTTAGTGTATTGTGTTTTTCCAAGTTGTACATAGTATATATTTTTGTGGTTTTGTGTTAAGTGTCTCTGAGGTTCTTTTATGAAGTGTCTGTGTCTTTTATTACATTTCTCTGTGTTGCATATAATATGTTTGTGTATTCTGTTTTTCTACAACTGAAGACTCAGAGCACCAAGCGACCTGGCCTCATACAACTCGGTCCAATAACAAACTAAGCTCTAACTCTTCGGAAAAATCAATATATATTATAAAAGTCGACCGTTTTCGAGCCACCACGTTGATTCTGGCCCCACTGCATATTCGATAAAAAATAGCTTTTATTTACGTTAATTATCTTCTATATTTACATGATCTACTAAATTTTTCTCCATTATATTTCTTTTTTTTCTATCTTGATAACAAATTTGATTTTTTAGCCAAATAATAATTTCGATTTATATCTTCATAATGTAAATCTTTTTCATAATTTTTACTTATTTACAAAATAATCCCACAATTTTTATCAAATTATACAAATGGCCCTTATTTTTCTAATATAAGTGGTCGTTTTTTAACCACCACATTAATTGTGACCCTACCTCATATATAAAAGAAAAACTAATTTTTATTATTCGCATTATATAGGGTTTTCTTATTGAATTTCTTCTTATCTACTTATAAGAAAAAGTTTTTGTCAATTATTAATTCTTAAGGAATTATAGGGAAGAATCTTTCACAAACAAATTACGAAAAATCTATGACTAATTTCTTTAATACAAGTAAATTTGTGGTTTCAGACAATTTCTATTAAATTTTTATAAACTTTATCAATTTATCAGTTGATGACTGTTTTTAGTTATACTTACATTTATGATAGTCATTATTAATATATGATAACAATTGTAAGTAAAATATCAATTTATATTGTTATAATCAGGTTTTATAGAAAATATACAAATGAGTGAAAAACTTATGTCTTATATATATTTTCTGGGTTATATGAACTTCAAAAACAATATCACTCTTTTTAAAAAATAAAAAAAATGTTCATATAATAAACTTATATAATATTTTCCATATAAATATATTATTTTATTTTATTATTTTGGAAAAATGAATCAAAAGAATATCCAATATCAACTTTCAACCAAAAATAATTAAAAGTTTGAAAATCATCACAACAATCCGAACTATCACAATATTAACTAAAAACGATTTGGAACCTTTTTTCGACAAGTTTACCGGTGGAATCGATGATGTGAGGATAAAAAATCTGGCATAACAGCTTAATATTTTACATTTGGTTGAAATATTTACGATCTCCATGTCATCGATTGCACCGGAAAATTTGTCGGAAAATGATTCTAAATCGTTTTTGGTTAATATTGTGATGTTTCGGATCGTTGGTGATGATTTTCAAACTTGTGATTATTTTTGGTTGAAATTTGATAATTAAGATTATTTTGAGTCATTTTTCCTAACCTTTTTAAGTGAAATAGTCGTGTCATGCACGACGGGTTAAGCTAGTTGTATATAAAATAAGCCTCGAACTAAACTGCAAGAAAGAAAGTCAAACTTGCTTCACAAGTAAAACGAAAAGTTTTACTTGTAATGCAAGTAAAAACAAAACTTGGAAACGGTGGTTTTTGCAGTTTGCCTATAAATCTATAACTGTTTTAACCCCCGTACATGGTACGGATAATGTGATTATAAACCCGATTTAATATAGATATGTTTCATGAACTTCTTCTTCAATAGGAAATAATTACGTACATTGTTAAATAAAAATTAATCCTTTTGATATAGATATAAGATATTGCTTCATAGAATATTACATGATTTTATCTTTAATGGTTGTTGGAAAAGATAGAAATTTTACATTTAGTAGGTAGAAAATTAAGAAATATATATAGATATAGTTTAATTATTTGTTTTAAACAATCTAAATTTTATTTCAAAATTATACAAAAGTCCAAAAAAATATAATCTCAGAATTTTATTTCTAGTCTATCTAACCACATATATCTTAATAAATTCATTAAAAAAATGATTTCAATGTACACAATGTATTTTAATTCATCTAAATTACATATTACCTTTCATATATATTATAAGATCTTCATATATCAAAGTCTTAAGCTTTTAAATTATTACCGTACGTAAGTTTATGTAATTAAATATAAAAATAATTTGACTATTATTACCTTACGTAAGTTTATGGTAAGACATATTCAAATTGCCATACCCTTATTTATTGTATTTATTGGAAAAAAAGAATGATTTCAAAATATGTTTTACCGTAATTCTATCTTATCGTTTATTTTGAATTCATAATATACATATATCATATTTTTTTGTATTTATAAATATATTCCAATATGTTCTTTAAAGTTTAAAATTATTAAATCATATATATCTATCTTATTGTGGCAATGTTCGTAAAAATATTATATCTTCCTATTGTGGCTTAACTTTTATCTTTCTTGTTTTTTATGATCATATATGTAGGCTATATTTTTATCTTTCTATGCTATAGATCTTCCTCTGTAGATATAGAAACTTTTAATAAATATTATGTCTTCCTATTGTGGCAATGATCGTATAAAAATTATATTTTTCTATAGATATCAATTCTTATATGCTCTTTAAAATTATTAAATCATATATATTTATCTTTCTAAGTGATTAGTGTAAAAGATTACCAACTAAGTATATACGACTTGATTATTTCATTAAAGATATGATACGTGGTACAATTTTTTTTTGTAAAGACATTGTCTCCGCTTTATACTACAGTTTTTTTTTTTTTTTTTGATACAAGAAAGAATTATAATAGCTATTGATACACAGGGAAGTTATCCTAGAGCATCCTTGCGGATGAGGTCCAGAATGACCGCTTTATACTACAATAGTATAGATAGAAAAGTGTTACAACTTAATTAAATTACTAATTAGGTATTGCAAAATTATAAATCTATTACAAAGTCCTATAACGTCTGTTTTCAAGATAACCTCAATTCAAATAGATTTGTATTAGGGAATTTCTATAAAATTAGATAAAGAGTATGGATGGTGAAAAAAAATTAAATTTTAAATGAAAATTAAAGAAATTGAACGAGATAAAATAATGTTTAAGATGTTCGCTTTTGTTATTTAAGATATACGTACTATGTAGATGCATTTTTCGCATAATTGAATGCAATTAATGCATTATATGAAGATGTAATGCATTATGTTGGACATATCACATACATGTGCCAAGTCATTAATACTTGAGATATGAAGATGTTATAGAAAAAGAAAAGAAATTTAGGATATATGAGAGAATGTATTCCAACTGTAGCAGTTTATCACAATCGTAGTAATTATTTAGAATATACAAATTCATTACAAATATTGAGTATGAACAATTAATCTAATGCTTTGGATTCATTTTGATTATGAAAAAACACGTATGGCAATAATCCAGCTCACAAGGTTCAATGCGGTATTTATGATTAGATCAAATGACAATAATCTTAAAAGGTTCAATGTATGTAAATATCTATAATAGATGAGTTATACTTCAACAATAGTACCCTATAAATTAGGGAGTCGCATGAGTCTTATCTACAAAACATTGTGCTCAAATCGACACTCAAAATTCATTCAAACAATGGCTTCCTCTAGTATTATTTTATCTATGTCGCTCTTAACGACTATAGTATTCATCAAACACCGCGCTTATGCACTTTCACAGCCCAACCCCCTGGTTCCACCGTCAAGAAGTAACATTGTGCGGCTCGATAGAGATGCTCCGCGTGGTTCAGACCCACGTCATAACCCCTTGGTTCCACCGTCAGGAAGTAACAATGTGCGGCTCGATAGAGATACTCCGCGTGGTCCAGACCCACATCATAACCCCCTGGTTCCACCGTCAGGAAGTAACAATGTGCGGCTCAATAGAGATACTCCGCGTGGTCCAGACCCACGTCATAACCCCCTGGTTCCACCGTCAGGAAGTAACAATGTGCGGCTCGATAGAGATACTCCGCGTGGTCCAGACCCACATCATAACCCCCTGGTTCCACCGTCAGGAAGTAAAAATGTGCGGCTCAATAGAGATACTCCGCGTGGTCCAGACCCATGTCATAACCCCCTGGTTCCACCGTCAGGAAGTAACAATGTGCGGCTCGATAGAGATACTCCGCGTGGTCCAGACCCACGTCATAACCCCCTGGTTCCACCGTCAGAAAGTAACAATGTGCGGCTCAATAGAGATACTCCGCGTGGTCCAGACTCACGTCGTAACCCCCGGTTCCACCGTCAAGAAGAAACAACCTTGATTGAGGCTTGTAGCTCAAAAAAGCATACGTACGTAGCAAGTCTAGATGGCTTTAATATATATATATAGTTCACAATAAAGTCGCACTACCAAAATTTTAACCTAAACGTCGTGGAACCAATTTGTGTAAGTTAGCGCGATCATATCATTAAAACAATATGCTTACGTTTAGCTCAACTAAGAGTTTCGTGAACGTTTTTTTTCTGTTATATCTTATAGATAGATTTATATATTTACAAATACATCATAAGAGCCAATATCTATGTATATTTTTTTAAACAAAGCCCGATATGCACGTACATCTCTTACTCAACATACATGAAGTCAAAAATAAAATAAAATGAAATTTCAAACTAAATCAAATCTTCTATCCTTAATATATTTTTGGTTGACTCGAATTCACACTCGATCCAAACCAGTGGCGGAGCCAGAGAAACCTTGATGGGGGGTCACATTGTCTAGTTACAGAGCATAAATGACCAATAAACTATTACCATATTATTATTATTATTATTATTATTATTATTATTATTATTATTATTATTATTATTATTATTATTATTATTATTATTATTATTATTATTATTATTATTATTATTACTATTACTACTACTACTATATCGCCATCATCATTAATATATGAGTCTACTAATTAAACAAATAAAGCTATTTTTAAATTTCCAACTCACTCACTAAATCTTATACATCACTTATATTACATACTAATCAAACTTAATTACATAAAAACAAATAAAGTTATAAAAATGAAGTTATTATTATATCGTCATCATCATTAATATATGAGTCTACTAATTAAACAAATAAAACTATTTTTAAATTCCTAATCCACTCACTAAATCTTATACATATCTCTTATATTACATATTAATCAAACTTAAATACATAAGAACAAATAAAGTTATAAAAATAAAGTTATACATAAGTGTTGGGACGATATTAAGGACGCAAGTCATTAATATCTAAACCAATAATAATCGTCCCTTGTTTTGATAATGACAAACTCAAGGTATTTGATAAGTTGTCCAAGTGTTGATCTCAGGTAAGTCCAACGGACGCTCATGAGCAAAAAGGACAACAAGTGAACGGCAGTCCCTAAGCTGTAGGGACGCAAGTCATCAGAACTTCCAAAGCTAAACGTAAATGGCGAAGTTCCTGCGCAGATAGGACGGCGTCCTCATCAAGAAGGGACGCGCGCCAAAATACGGACGAAGTTCAAATTCAAATCAAGGCCGCCCCAACATGATTACATCACGTTCGGCCGTAGTCCTCAGAAGGAAGCTTCCCTTGTCTGGGCACGTGTAGACAACTCCAAAGATGTCGCTTTCCCAGCAATGGCCCCCTATCCACGCGGAAGCTTCCCAAGCGTCAACAGAGTTGACTTCCTCAAGATGCTCGTCTCACCGTTGATGGAAGATCAAGGATCCTGCCAAGCATCAGAGGACGCTAGAGGACAAGAACCACTTCCGCTATAAATACCCCCCCAAGGGTATGCATAGCGGTGTGGACTTTGAAGACTTTCTCTCAAGCTCTCCCGAAGCATTCAAGAACAAGAACGAAGATCAAGAAGATCAAGTGAGCTTGAAGCAAGAGAAAGAAAGTCCAACCACATCAAATCCAAAACAAACCACAAAATAGTTAGAGTTGTAGTTTGTCTCTCTCAACGGACCGAGAGAGACGTGAGTGATAGCTTCCTTATGAGCTAAGAGAGTTAGGTTACCTGTTAGGTGGAAAGGAGTGTTACTAGTGAGGCTAAGGACGGACGCTTAGCTCAGAGAAGTGTAACGACTCGCCTAAGTTGTAAGGACTCTCTCTTAATAAGATAAGGGACGGCTATTGAAAATCCTCCAGGCGGAGGTAGAGGTTTACCCATAAGACTAGTTGGTCTTAGTGGGGTTCCTCTATAAATACTCGTGTCCAATATCTCACTGCATTTCCTGTTAAGTCTAATTTCCGCTGCATATAAGGACGCCCTTAACCCAGTTAAGGACGCCTTCACTAACAGACTTACGATCCAACAATTGGTATCAAAGCAGGCGCTCTAGATTAAGTTTGAGTTGCAGGAATCATGGAGATGGAACCCATAGGTATCTCGAGTGCAAAACCTCCTCGTCTCACCGATGGAAACTTCAATCGGTGGAAGACAAGGTTCGAATGCTTCGTGCGTAGTCAAAACTACCAGTGCTGGCTAGTGATCAAGAATGGTGACCTCGAAGTCCCTGCTGCAAAGAAGGACAAGGAAGCAGATTGGGGTCCTGAGGAGTTCAAGCTTATGGAAGCAAATGCAAAGGCCATCTGTTTCTTACAGACGTCCCTATGTGAAAGGGACGCCACCCGTGTGAGCAACCTCCCAACTGCTAAGCTTCAATGGGAAGCCCTGGAGAAGTATCATGTTGGGACGCCTAAGATGAAAGAAGATGTCCAGCTGGAAGCAAAAAGGGATTTCTATAAATTCAAGATGTTCCCAAATGAGACCATCACCGACTATTCCTTCCGTTTCGAGGCTCTTGTAACAAAGTTGAAACAATTGGGTGTCAAAGAAACGGAAATTACTCAAAGGTCGAAGGTTCAAGTCCTAATAGATGGACTCACGGGACCATGGAACTTCGATAGGTTGACGTTCAAGGAAAATCAGGCCAACAAAGGACTATCCATGGAGGAAATCTATGGAAAACTCAAGGGGTACGAAGCAAGAAGAAACCAAGATTTGGCAGAGATGGGAAAGAGTTCTCCAAATGAGCTGGCGCTAACTCTTGCGGCTAGGACGCCAGAGTATGAGCAATACTACCAGAGGCAAAGAGAGTTGAACTCTATGTTAGAAGCCAAAACTCAAGAGCACCAAGAGAATCTTCGTCTTCAGGCTTCAATGGAACGCAAGGGAAAGACGGAAGAACAAATCTCTGAGGAAGATGAGCTAGCATTGTTGCACAAAACTCTTCGTGCTTGGTACAAAAGAGGCAAAGTCCCAAGGATGAAGATGCCCTACAAAAAGGAATCTCGCAAGCCTTTAGAGGCAGAAATGAAGGAGATAGTGTGCTACAAATGCAACAGAAAAGGACATATGGCCAAGAAGTGTACCACAGGACTATCATCAAAGGAAATGAAGGAAAAGGCGCTGGTTGGTGCATTTGATAGCGCATGGGACGATCTTGACTCAAGTGATGAAGAGCCAGAAAATCAAGTGGCTTATATGGCTATGGAAGACGCCCCAGAGGACGTCTCTGAAACTGAGCAAGAGGTAACCCATGAATCCATGCTAAATTCTCTTGAAAAATGCTCAAAACCAAAGCTCATTAAGTTGATTACTCAAATCATGCAAGAAAGTTATGCCATGAAACAAAGTTTTGAGGAAATTGAATCTGAAAATATTATTGTGGAATGTGAAAGTTGTAGTACCATGTCTCTTCAATTGGAGTTCTCTCAGGACGAAGTCAAGTCCCTTAAAAGTCAGATTGTGTGTTTAAAACTGGAAAACGCAAGTCTTAGGGATGAGGTCAAAGTTCTAGGAAAGAGTCCAATAACTGAAATTGTGAATCCAATAGTCTTTGTTCCAGCCAGAAAAGGACTAGGGTATGAATCAGGATCAAAGTTCTCTCTCCCAAGTGACTTTGAAGCTAGCAAGACGACTGAACTAGAGCTTGAGAGGGAAAAGACAAAAAATCTAGAAGAACGCATAAGAGTTCTTGAGAGTGGTGAGAAAGGGCAAAAAGACTACTACACAAATTCTGTCAGTCACAAAATCTACAAGAATATTGCTAAGGGAAAAGGATCTAAGGTAGTGGACCCTGAGAAAATGAAGGAGAATAGAATTCAGCGTCCTAACAAAAAATACTACCTTGGAAACTATTATAGGACGTGCTGGCATTGTGGCAAAGGCGGTCACTACCAGTATGAGTGTCTTAAGCTGAAACAAGATCTTGAAAATGGAAAGAAGGCTAGGAATGGCTGTGTTAATACCAGGCCTAAATCTGCTGATAGGACGCATGCTAGTGTGCCAAATGCTAAAACTCGATCTCCTAGGACGCATGCTAGAAGATCAAATGATGTGAATGTTTATGATCATTTGCCTATGAAGAAGTTTTACCCATGTAACGAACCAGGTAGGGGTCACCTTGTCTGGGTCGCAAAGAACTAACTCTTCGTTTCAGGTGGAAGTGAGAGGAAGCCCGTGGATCATCGATAGTGGCGCTTCAAATCATATGACTGGAAGCCAGATCCATCTCACTTCTATCCAAACAAATGCCACGGGAGGAACTGTCTCATTTGGCAACAAGGGCAAAGGAAAGATCAAAGGGACAGGCACCGCAAAGCTGAATCAATCCATCAGTGCGTCCAAAGTTAGTCTTGTCGAAGGACTAGGCTTCAACCTCCTTAGTGTCTCCCAAATGTGTGATCAAGGTGAAAACCTAGTCACATTTGACTCTAAGGAATGCCTAGTCATCAACAAGAAAACAAATCAAGTCATTCTCAAAGGGACTCGTGAAAACAATGTCTATATCTTCAATCAAAGGTTCAAGCCTGCTTCCAAATTGTGCTTATCCGTCTCTGCTGTGGACGCCGATCTCTGGCATCGACGTCTAGGACACGCAGGACCTAGCACAATCTTCAAGCTTCATCAAAAGGATCTTGTAAGAGGTCTTCCCCGAATTAATCCTGAGCAAATTGAACAATGTGAAGCTTGCATCAAAGGGAAGCAGACAAGATCGTCCTTTAAATCCAAAAATGAAGTGAGCACTAAGAAGCCATTGGAACTGCTTCACATGGATCTGTGTGGACCCATGCAAACCCAAAGCTATGGTGGAAAAAGGTATATGTATTTCATTGTTGATGACTTTTCAAGATTCACTTGGGTTCTCTTCTTGGTGTCAAAAGCAGATGCTTTCGGAATGTTCAAAATCTTCATCAAGCAAGTAGAAGTTGCACTTGGGACGAACTTGAAAGGCCTAAGGTCAGATCATGGATCGGAGTTCAAAAACTCAGAGTTCCTTGATTTCTGTGACCAACAAGGAGTATCCCACAACTTCTCTTCTCCGCGTACTCCTCAGCAAAACGGTGTTGTTGAAAGAAAGAATAGGACGCTGGAAGACATGGCAAGGACGATGCTCTTGGCTAGCGGCGTTCCCAAACACTTCTGGGCAGAAGCCGTTGCCACCGCAACCTACATCGTCAATCGAGCTATGATTCGTCCTTTGCTCAAAAAGACGTCCTATGAGCTCTTAAATGGAAGAAAGCCAAACATTTCTCACCTCAAAGTCTTTGGGTGTAAATGCTTCATTCACAACAACGGCAAAGACAACATCGGCAAGTTTGATGCTAGGAGTGATGAAGGAATATTCCTTGGATACTCTCTCACAAGCAAAGCCTATAGAGTGTTCAACAAACGGACTCTTAAGCTTGAAGAAAGTATCCATGTGGTGTTCAAAGAAAATGCTTCTCACAAGAAAGAAGCAAGTAAAAAGGCACATCGCTCCTGTCTAAGGGACGATGATGAAGATGATGAGGAAGAACCAAGAGGCTCCTCCGACAAATATTACGTTCCTAGGAACGCCCCTGAATCTCGCGATGAGGTTTCAATGGGAGTCCCTAGTGAACAACAAGAGCCTTCTCAAACTTGGTCGTTAAACCAAGTGGAAGCCGGTGAGTCAAGTCAACAAGGAGAAAGGCATAGTGTGGACGCTCCAGCTGAGGGGGAACACACTGAACCAGCCAATGAAGATGACGGCTTTGACTCTGATGAGTCTGATTGGACGGACCCTAGGTGTACTCCTTCAAGAGACGCTACGCATAGGGGATCCAACCTTTCAAGACTTCATTCCACAGATCAAATAATCTCAGATATGACAAAAGGAGTTCAAACAAGATCAGCTGTGAATCAATCCCTTAACGCCAACATAGCATTCTGTGCCTTTAACGCCTTCGTGTCCTTAGTTGAACCTAAGAACATAAAGGAAGCTCTCCAAGATGCTGATTGGATTCAAGCCATGCAGGAAGAACTAAATCAATTTGAAAGGAATAAAGTTTGGACCCTCGTCCCTCGTTCGAAAAACAAAAACATAATAGGGACGAGGTGGGTCTATAGGAACAAGCTTGATGAGAGTGGACGCGTATCAAGAAACAAAGCAAGGCTTGTGGCTCAAGGCTATAGACAAGAGGAAGGGATCGACTATGATGAGACTTTCGCTCCTGTTGCTAGAATTGAAGCCATTCGCCTCCTCATTGCCTACGCCGCTCACAAGGGATTCAAGCTTTTTCAAATGGACGTCAAAACGGCCTTCCTCAATGGCAAGCTTAAAGAAGAAGTGTATGTCGCTCAACCTCCAGGATTTGAGGACGTTGATCACCCTGATCATGTGTACTTCTTGGACAAGGCACTCTATGGACTCAAGCAAGCCCCTCGTGCATGGTACGATAGGTTTGCGTCTTTTCTCTTGTCCAACGGGTACACACGAGGTAACATTGATAAAACACTATTCCTTAAGAAAGTCCTTAAAGATGTTTTGATTGTCCAAGTCTATATTGACGACATAGTCTTTGGAAGCACTAACATGAAACTTGTAGAGGAATTTAAGAATTTGATGAGCAGTGAGTTTGAGATGTCCCTCATAGGAGAACTCAACTTCTTCTTGGGACTCCAAATCACTCAGCTCAAAGATGGGACGCGCATTCACCAACAAAAATACATCCGTGAAATGCTCGAGAAGTATGGAATGAACTCTTCAAAATCCATTGATACTCCCATCTCCCCCAACACTCGCCTTTATGCTGATGAAGAAGGCAAGAGTGTAGATCAAAAGCTTTACAGAGGAATGATAGGGTCCTTGTTATACCTGACGGCAAGTCGTCCCGACATCATGTTCGCTGTATGCTTATGTGCTCGTTTCCAAGCAAATCCAAAGGAGTCCCACATGCAAGAGGTCAAGAGAATCTTCAGATACCTCAAGGGACGAGATGACCTATGCCTATGGTATCCTAGAAAAACGTCCCTAAACTTGGTAGCGTACTCTGACGCAGACTACGCTGGCCATGTAGTGGATAGGAAAAGCACATCAGGCATGGCACAATTCCTTGGCTCATGCCTTGTATCTTGGGGATCCAAAAAGCAAAACTCTGTGGCACTCTCAACCGCAGAAGCTGAGTACGTTGCTGCTGCTTCGTGCTGCTCACAAGTCCTATGGATCAAGTACCAACTTGAAGATTATGGTACGTTCCTCAACACAGTCCCTATCTTGTGTGACAACACCAATGCTATAAGTATTGCAAAGAATCCTGTTCACCATTCTAGGACAAAGCATATTCACATAAGACATCACTTTCTTCGTGATAATGTTGAACTTGGATTAATTAAAGTGGATCATGTTAGGACTGAGGACCAAGTGGCCGATATTTTCACAAAAGCACTTGATAGACGTCCCTTCGAGCACCTCAGGTTGCTCTTAGGGATGATAACTTTTAAATAATCAAGTCCCGTTCTATTATTCCCCCCATGATTGGCTATGTTTTGTTGAGAACTCGCTTTAGAATAATGTGTTCATTCAAAGTCATCTTTAAAGGACGCTAGTCTAAGACATATGTTTTGCTTATGTTTTTGAATAGTATTCAATTCGCTTTTCATCTCAAGAGTATCCATGATCAAACTACCCTCATTATAAGCCGAAATGATGGGAACTCTAAGCTTACCTAAGCCGAGAATCTCGCAAACGCGTCCTATGAACGTTCTTTGTTTTATCTTTACGGGACGTACTTGCTTGATTTTCAAAAATGGTTCTAAGTGATCAAAGGGACGCATGTTAAGAGCTGAGAGTTGTCCGTACAAAGTTCTAAGTTCAGAGGTTGAGATCAGTGTCTGGGACGCCGTGGTTCAGTTCAGTGTAGTGAAGTGTTGTGTGTTGAAAGGACGCCAGGTCAGAGTCCTTTGCAGTTGTGAGAAGTTTGAATGTTTGAAATTGGGAAGGTGAACCGTCTTAGAGAAGATTCAGCAAAGATCTTGGGATATGCGCAAACAGTGCCCAACAGCTGTGTTTCTTAGCAAAGAAGAAAGCCACGTGTGGGAAGGCGGGTGGAGGACACCAAGTGTAAAGACCCTGTTACCCCTGACCGTCCAACTTCGTCTTCTTCCTATAAATACCCACCTGTGCATTCCGAAACACCTTCTTCGCTCCTCTGTTGTTTACTCACTTATAGCAATCTCTCAAAATTTGCAAAATCTTCAACCAGATCCCGAAATCACTTTCTCAACCCTAATCTTCATCTATATAAACCATCCTCTCAAATGGCCAACACAAGAGCAACCAAGACCCAATCTCCAGCGGCGAAAAACCCTAGCTCCTCGAGATCTCCTCTGGTGAGAGGCCGGTCATTAATGGACTCGAGAGGCAGACCTTCCGGCCGCCAAGAACCCCCTCGCCACCATTCCTCTTCTCAATCCACCCAACGCCGCCACTCCACCACCCCTCCTCAACAACAACGCTCCCAACCTCCTCCACAAAAATCTCAATCCTCTCGCTCTCAATCCCAACCCTCACAAAAACGCTTCCAATTTCTTGAGAGACCATTTAAACCTGAGCCAGAACCTGCTCACTCGGCAAAAGGCACTATCCAAGGTCTCCCCTACCAACCAAAGCGCCGTCCTCCTCTTGACCCCCTAATTGAGGACTGGCTAGAAAAAGAGCCTCGGACGCTCGCCAGCATTTGCCTACGGGCGTCCGCTCATGACCACCCTCCCAAAATCCAACGTCTCCTACACTACTTCATGGTCACATACGTCCAACCCCGCCTCAAAGAGACCAATCATACCAATCCACCCTTTATGGGGCCAGGCATCATCTCCGATACCTTTGGTGGGACGGTCGATGAGCTCGCCAAACTCCTCCCCGACATCATGGAGTTCTTGGTGGCTCCTGTTGGCTCCGTCCCATCACAAAAACGGAAACGGCCCTCCTCCTCGTCCCCCTCCAAACCACAAGCCAAAGGGCCTCCTTCCTCCTCTCAAGTCACCCCGGTTCCCTCCTCCCCGCCTCCCGCCCCTAAAAGACGCTTGAAGACGTCTGCTGAGCTTGAGGGCGTGACCGAGCAACAAATGGCCGCTATCCGCCTCTCGGAGCTGGAAATCGAGAGAGAGGAGAAGGCCAGGCAAGAGCAGGCTGAAAAGGACGCCATTACTGCGGCGATCCAGCAAAGCTTGCAGGACGTCCCTCGCCTTCCTCCTCCACCACCAAGGATAGAGGACGTCACTCCTGCTCCTGCGGCCTCTTCAGATCCGCTCCAGGCGGAGATCGAGGCAGACTTGGCAAAGCCCATGCCAACTGCTCAGCGGGCGATTCCTCACGTACAGGTCCCGGCCAAGGACGTTGTACCAAATGTTATTACTCTAGAGGACTCTCCTGCCCAGAAACCGCCTCCTCCCCCTGCTCCGCTCAAAGTAAAGCCCATATCTATGGCTCCGCCGAGCACTTCCTCTGCCCCTACAAAGGCCAAGCAAAGAACTCCCTCTCCCTCTCCTCCCAGAGCTTCAACTCCTCCTCCTCCTCCGCCCGCTAAGGCCGTCGAGGAAACTGCTAAAGTCCAAGGGACGCCTCCCTCAACCGTCCCTACCGAGTCTTTGGCACGGACTCCAGCGGTGGACGCGCCCCCTACAGAACAGGCGTCCACTGCTGAAGACACTGAAATGGTCGAGTCCCATATCCAAGGGGACGAGGCCTCAGATGAAGAGGACGCTCCTCACCAGGATGAGGACCCTGAGGACGAGGAGGGAGACGGCGATGAAGAAGACGCCGGTGATGAAGTGATTGTGAGCAACGGCAGTAAGCAGAAACGCTTAAAGAAAATCTTGTCGCCGCTCCTATTCACCGCCCAGTTCCTCGAAGAGAATCAACGCCAAGAGTTTTTGGAACTGCTTGAGTTCCAGGGATGGACGCACCTTGGCGCCGAGGCCGCAGAAGTTGACCCCGAACAGGTTCTCCGCTTTTACTCCAAATTTGAAATCTCAGAAGTAAAAGGGAAGCCTCAAGGGACGTTCGAAATTGATGGGGACGAGTACTCAGTTGCTGAGGGTACCGTCCGCAATATGCTAGGCCTGCGTCCCTCTCCGCCAGATGCCCTCCACGACCTGCCCAACAAGAATTTCGGTCGGTTCTCCCAGGAAGAAATCTTCAACCGAATTTTCAACGGGAGACAGCCAGTTGCTAAGGACAGGGTTGCTCACTGTCTCTCCAAGACGGGCGTCCTTGCGCATCACTTCATTGTGCGCATGGTCGTCCCCCGCCAAGAAAAGAAGTCGATAGTCCAGATCACTGACAGTATCTTACTGGACGCCTTCTTAGAACGCAAGCCAATCAATTTGCCGCGGGTAATCTTGGAGCACATGGGCAAGTGCACAGGAGGCAGGCACTCTCTTCCTTTCCCGGGCTTGGTCAAGCAAATTCTTAAGCAGCAAGGTCTCTATGCTCCGAAACAAGAACAGTCCTTTGGCATCCACTGGGACGTTAGGCAAATCACATTGCCCCCAGTTGGAAAACTTCGTTGTGATGAGCCGCTTCCATCAGTCAAACGCCAAATGAAAAAGGAAAGGAAAGAGGCTCAGAGGAAAGCTAAGGCTGCTGCCGCCGCTGCTGCTCAAGAAGCTCAAGGTGATCTAGAGGCTGAGAACTTACAAGTAGTTGGGACGCCGGTAGAGGACGCTGCTGATGAAGAGGACGAGCTCGATGGTATGAGCGTCCCTGATGAGGCCGAGAAGCACTCTACAAAGTATCTGATGGGCATGATGATCGAGAACCAGTGCATGATGATTGATCTAATTCAGCAGGTTCACGAAACCCTCCACACCCATACAGAACTTCTTGAGCGCAACAACGAGCTCCTTGCACAGAACAACCATCTTCAGGAGCAACACCTCAAGGCCCTTGGCAAGCGTCCCCGCAAATGATCACCTCCCCCCTCTCTAACCCTGAAACAGTTTATCTTTTCTTTTTTTTTTGTTAAGACAATGGGACGTTGTCCCCATTTTGAACTATGTGTTTTAAATGTCTGTAATGATCGTACTTCTATTGCTTTATGAATGCCGTTCATTACATCTGTGATTCATTTTGCCTAAGCGTTCTTTACTTTAGTTATGACTTTGTGCTTACATGCTTTTCAACTTGTTCTCCTTTTCGATGATGCCAAAAGGGGGAAGTATAGTTTTGCAGAGATGCGATTGTCTTTAAGTTATCATAGAAAGCATGTGTTTAGGGGGAATTCGGCCAAGTCCAGAGGACGCTAGTAGAAAATAAAAGAGAACGCACTTAAAAGAATGTGTTGCATGTCAACCTAAGCTGAAATAAAAGTCAAGTGTAGTCTCTCATGCTAAAAGCTTTACTTCTGTGCGCATTATTTGAAAAGAGTTTGTCATCATCAAAAAGGGGGAAATGTTGGGACGATATTAAGGACGCAAGTCATTAATATCTAAACCAATAATAATCGTCCCTTGTTTTGATAATGACAAACTCAAGGTATTTGATAAGTTGTCCAAGTGTTGATCTCAGGTAAGTCCAACGGACGCTCATGAGCAAAAAGGACAACAAGTGAACGGCAGTCCCTAAGCTGTAGGGACACAAGTCATCAGAACTTCCAAAGCTAAACGTAAATGGCGAAGTTCCTGCGCAGATAGGACGGCGTCCTCATCAAGAAGGGACGCGCGCCAAAATACGGACGAAGTTCAAATTCAAATCAAGGCCGCCCCAACATGATTACATCACGTTCGGCCGTAGTCCTCAGAAGGAAGCTTCCCTTGTCTGGGCACGTGTAGACAACTCCAAAGATGTCGCTTTCCCAACAATGGTCCCCTATCCACGCGGAGGCTTCCCAAGCGTCAACAGAGTTGACTTCCTCAAGATGCTCATCTCACCGTTGATGGAAGATCAAGGATCCTGCCAAGCATCAGAGGACGCTAGAGGACAAGAACCACTTCCGCTATAAATACCCCCCCAAGGGTATGCATAGCGGTGTGGACTTTGAAGACTTTCTCTCAAGCTCTCCCGAAGCATTCAAGAACAAGAACGAAGATCAAGAAGATCAAGTGAGCTTGAAGCAAGAGAAAGAAAGTCCAACCACATCAAATCCAAAACAAACCACAAAATAGTTAGAGTTGTAGTTTGTCTCTCTCAACGGACCGAGAGAGACGTGAGTGATAGCTTCCTTATGAGCTAAGAGAGTTAGGTTACCTGTTAGGTGGAAAGGAGTGTTACTAGTGAGGCTAAGGACGGACGCTTAGCTCAGAGAAGTGTAACGACTCGCCTAAGTTGTAAGGACTCTCTCTTAATAAGATAAGGGACGGCTATTGAAAATCCTCCAGGCGGAGGTAGAGGTTTACCCATAAGACTAGTTGGTCTTAGTGGGGTTCCTCTATAAATACTCGTATCCAATATCTCACTGCATTTCCTGTTAAGTCTAATTTCCGCTGCATATAAGGACGCCCTTAACCCAGTTAAGAACGCCTTCACTAACAGACTTACGATCCAACAATAAGAACAAATAAACTTAATCAAAGTTTGACCGAAAAAAAAAACCTAATCAAATTAAGTGTGCTATAGTAAATTAGTGACTGCAGTAGTAGGTATGACATAGTGTGCTACAGAATAAAGTAAAAAAAATGGGGGACGGTGACACAAGGTTCGAACACGGAACCTCAAAGAATATGGGGGGTCACCAAAACCAACTGGGCAATTGAAACTTTCTGTACTATTAGGATGAGATATGCTGGGAGGGTAGGAGGGTCACCGGACCCCCAGGACCCTCCCCAGCTCCGCCCCTGATTCCAAACCCATAAAGACCGATTGAACTCAACTAAATCGACCCATTTGACCGGTCTGCATTCTTTTATAAAATAACAATGACTGATTAATTGGTTAAACCTCCATGGTACAAGAATAGCTTTGTCGGTCTCAACAAAAAAAAAAGAATAGCTTTGTCATTTTCTTACAACAACCTTAATTGACTTGCGTGCTATTTTTCAATCGAAATATCTTATAAACATTGTAAACGAAACCTTCTAACATTAAGGACCCGTTTGGTATCCAACGGCGAAAACGTAAACGGAATGGAAACGAAACTAGTCCATATTAGCATCATGATACATGATGAATTACCGCTATTTTCATACAAAAAGTACCTCAAACCCCCTCGCGACACTCAACTTGTTTGCGTAATTATCTTCCTCCCTTCTCTATACACACGAATTTCAAAGTTTTAAATTAAAAGATTTTTTTTTAATTAATGTATAGTGACACATAATTAGACTAGGTTCGTTTCCATTCCGTTTACGTTTCCGTCACTGAATACCAAACGGGCCCTAAGAGTGAATATAGTACAAATTGGGCACTAGAAAGTAGAAACACACATTTATATTTTATTTTAACTTTCGATGGAAAGAAATACAATATTTATCCAAAACAATTATTACTAATGCAAGCATATGCATTTTATTCATAACAATTTCCACTTGGTCACATTTCCTACGTTAGCATTAGGACTCTCTGAACTGTAAACACCATCGATGGATGATTACTCGCCCCGAACGCCCGGAGGAAGAATATGGCAGTAAGCATTCTCGGGGTGACACTCGCAAAACCCTACATTTGGCCGGCACCTGTAATCCGTTGGAGCCGAGCAACCACACACGCGCCCGTCACACCTACAAGTCGTGTCACATGGGCACGCCCACTCGAGCTGTTGGCCCCATGACATTCAGGCCCGTAGATAAGGGTGTGCAAAAAGCCCAACAGCACAGAGCCCCCAAAAAATACAAGGGTCCAATTTTTATTCATATACACTGTAAATTAAAAAAATAATTAAAATCTTTAATTAGGAAATTGATGCCTCTTGCCACTTCAATTCTCACACACACCTAATCAACTTTCCATTACTACTCCTATTTTCTAGGTAGAATTGATTTCACTCTCTCATCCTCTCTCTCAAATCTAGATCATAATTATTAATCTTCCCTATTTTTAAGCTATTAGTTCCCTTTTGCTTTCAAATTTCTCAACCGGGAAAATCTTCCATCCCCCCACTATTCGAAATCCAACACTTTTTTCTTGTTTCCGGTTTTTCCAATTCATTTGGCATTTTTTTAAAATAGTTGCTAAAATCTTGTATTGGGTTATCATGGGTTTTAAATTATGCCTCTTACTAGGGAATATGATAATGGATATGAAAAACGTAAAAAAAAAAATGTTGATTGAGTCTCAAATTTTTTGCTTAATTTGGATGATACTACTATTTAGAATATACATTTCTTATTCAAATTGTGTCATCGAAAAATCTACATCTTATAATATTATGTATTAAAATTTGCATAAATTCTATAAATATAAGGGTCCAATTTTTAAAATAGAGCAGGGCCCCTATAATCTTTGAGACGGGCCTGATGACATCCACTCTCCATTGTTGGTGCACCCACATCCCGAGTTGTCACACCCACATAGATTCTCATCGCAAGGGCAGCCCCACCAGAAGCCCGTGATCAGTGGAACGTTTTCTCCGTATGGCATTGTAATGATGTTCGAGTCCGAACTTCGGGATTTCCCTTGGCTCGGGAAACCGTGTGGTTGCACGGGATCCTCTTCGCTTTCGATGTGGTTTTCGTGTCCTATTGCGAGGCGGAGGTGGTTGGAAAGAAGGGCTAGGATGAACAAAGTGAGAAGGGTGGTGGTAGATGAAGGCATTTTCATTGCAATAGAGTGTTGAATGTTACTTATGTTTTGAGTTAAGTGGGTGTATATATGTATAATTATGGCTGAATTGAAGTTGTCTTGAATCTTGGACACATGTAATTTTGATGGACTCGCGCAATTTTCTTCTTCATGCTCTACTTGTGAACTTTGCGTGGGAACTGATTGTGGGTGAAATCATGAGCATGATTAGTGGCAGGCAAAAGGAGGATAAGGATTAAATGCATTTGAAATGAGTTGATTTTAAGTTAATGCTCGAGATTATCAATTTCATCGGAAACTTGTCAAAAATTATTTTTTTATTTATTAATATTGTAATAGTTCCTATCATTTGTGATAATTTTCATATTTGAGATTATTTTTTATTGAGAGTTGATACTTAAAATTATTTTGGATTTTTTTTCATTATTTTTAAAGGTATTTTGCTCAGAAAGTCAAGCTCCCATGTACTGTATATTAATTGTTGGGTTTTTATCACTTATCGTTGCAAATAATTTGGATATCACCATTTGCATAATTGCATGTGGATCAGAATTGATAATTTGATAGTCCTTGCTCCCCTAAAAAGTATACTGATCTCTAAAAAATATTTTTTAAACTCTTAAAATACATATAATCTCTTTACTTTGTGCATTATTTAAGACTAAACACTACTTTCTACAAAAAAAACTACTTTTTGTTTCAAACAAGTGTAGCAAGCTGCAAGCCCATAGGCTAGGAGGAATAAGTATCATCTTCAGTTTTGGTCAAGCATCAATTTATTGCCATTATATATGCAGCACACAACATAGGAGTATATGCAAGTAGGAACCTTATTTGTGTCTATATACATTCATTGTAACTATTAACACTTCAACAAGCTCATGGACATGGTTCCTTTACAACAAGACTCCTTTACATAAAAAATATACAAACTTAATCATCGATCTGGATCAGGCTCCCCAGCCATAGTTACTCCCTCTTGAGGAGGCTTAGGCTCGTCAGCCATAACTACTCCATTGGACCGACCGTCTGTCCCACTGGATCGAACCATGTACGGACCCCAAGGGAGCTTGGTAGGAATCTTGTGGTGACCACCGTTAGGCATGTTCGTAGACGTGGGGACATCAACATACATGCCATGGAAGTCGATATAATCCGTTCAAGTGGCAGCAGCCGAGCCTTTGTGAGCGAGGCCGTCGCTTCTGGCTTCGGGGTTCGTTGACCAACGCATGCTCGCACGAGGACGGATGGTAAGATGGCGAGCAAAACAAAGGTTCGCACAAAGCAAGAGGAAGAAGATGATGATCATTTGATTTGCTTTGCCCATATTAAATGTTGTTGTTATTTTTTTTGTTGGCTTTTTGGATTAAATTTTGAAGAATTAAGTGTGAGTTTTATATAGTGGTGAGAATGTAACACTTGAAGCCTATACGTATCTTTTGGTTTTTTGGTCAAAGTCAATACGTATCTTGTATATATGTTGCTCATGCAGATAGTGTGAACAAGGAAACCAATACAGCAATGTAAGGATTGGTAATTGGCTATGGAAACTGTACGCGGGCATGATTCCGACATCAATTAGTTAGCATATCTTATTTATTTCCTTATCTTATTAATTATGTATGTCCGTATTTATTATGCTTTATCCTTTTATTAGGGTAGTTACTCTAGATTAGGATATTATTTATGGAGGAAGATCTTATCCTTAGATGGGATAAGATATCGGTTGACTTGGGGGGCAAGGAATCACCTAAACCCTAGCCCTAGCCCGATCCGATCGGCCCATCAAGGGGCACCCCCTGCGCTTGTCTCCCTTCCTCTATAAATACGCATGTATTCGCCATGTGCCGGGTAAGTTCTAGCCTATTCGCTCTGCCTGACGCCTTTCTCGACGACATTGCACTTATTGACTTAAGCATCGGAGGTGGATTAGGGGTCGCTCGCCCCTATGTCCATTGTTTTGCAGGTCATTGAAGACGAAGAGGCGCGTAGAGGAGAAGATCATTGAAGAGGGAGTTGAAATCTGTACACCGACATATTTTGTGTACTAACATTTGGCGCCGTCCGTGGGGAACAGCAATCAAACCATAATTATGGTGCTGTAATCAACCCCAAACAACGAAGATACGATCTTGGTCAACCATGGGGCAATCGCGCCAGGCGAATCGAGCGATTCGCTTTCGGCAGCCCTAGACCCGCGACCGCGGATTCACAAACCGCGACCGCGGATCGAGGCCAGAGCGTGCGAACTCCGAAATTCGCTCGGAGAACGAATCCCAATGCGCGTTGAACCCGATACTTGCTCGGGATGATAGACCACATCGCAATCCGGGCAAGGCGCCTTGCCTGGATCCGAATCAATCCGTGACGTAATCCCCCTCGCAAGCGCGTCTGTTCATCGCACAGACCTATGGGGACTCGAGTCAGGCGACGGAATCGCGAGTCATAGCATTGTAAGGTCTGAATCAACTAGTCAAGTACAAGATTCGGTGGTGCGCATCGCTGAGTCGGACCCTGGATTGTCGATCCATAGAGCGGCCCGATTCAAGAATTGCTTTGAATTGTCGATCCAAGGAGTTGCGCTAATCAAAAATCATTGTTGATTATCGATCCAATGAAAACCCCAGAGGTGGCCGGAGAAGAAGGCGGTGGCGGCGGAGGTGGCCGGAAAAGAAGATGGTGGCGGCGGAGGTTGCCGGTCAGAGAGAGAAAAGGGGGGAAGAGAGGAGGGAGGAGGAGAGAGAGAGAGAGAGAGAGAGAGAGAGAGAGAGAGAGTGGAAAAAGTGGGGTGGGGGGTTTTTATACCGCCTAGGCGGGGTCCTGCGGGGGCCCGTGCCCCCTCTCCCGTCGGGTATTATTAGTATAAATATGTAATTTTTGTTTAAATATAAATATATTTTAAATTAATTGGTATTAACATGACATGAAAATCAACTAGTCTAGAAGATGGTTTATTGTTCAATTTTGTTTTCATCACACCAAGGTTCAATTCCCCATAACATCATTTTGTTTTTTATTCATATTTAATGTATTTTTCTCCAATTTTTTTATATAGTAGTCCATTTTTGCATAAATTACATATCATAAATATAATGTATTTTGATAAATAAGTGATTATTTTTTGCTATTTAAGGTATTAAATTATTAAACTTGTTGGTTATTCTTGATTCAATTGAACCTCCTAGACAAGGTGTGCCCCCTCTTTGATTTCGTTCTGCGTCCGCCACTGGCCTAGAGTGTGGATAAAATTTTTGGACAGCCTAATAGCTTCCCACAATTTAGAAAACCGCCCCCCCCCCCCAACCCCCTTCCCTCCATTTTATACCTGGTATGTAAGGTTTTTTCGGCATTTTGTAAAGTGATATACTGATATTGAGGTTTTATAAATTCTGCTTAATAGTCTCAAAATACTATAAAAAGCTAAAAATATAAAATAATCTTGATTTTTCAACAAAACGATATAATCTATTGTATTAAAACATAAAGATTTTATTTTAAAAGTACATATTTTCTTATTTATTTTTTTCACTGACATTATATATTATTTTAGACAATCATCCAATTTTTTATTTTATAAAATAACTATATTATCAAATTTGTATAACAAAGTAATCGTCATTTCAAATTAACAGAAGCATATGAAACATTGGAAAAAATCCAAATAAAATATATAAAGTTGGATTCATTTTTATAAAAGTTGGATTCTATTATAAAAGTTAACATTTTAAGGGAGAATTTTTTATATTGGCTGCATCAATTAAAGTAATTAATCTTTAAAAAAAATAAAGTGTATTAATCTTTTAAAAAAATAAAGTTAACATTTTAAGGGAGAATTTTAAGGGAGAATTAATCTTTAAAAAAATAAAAAATGTATTTTTAAACAGAATATATAAATAAAGTGTCATGAAAATATTGCAAATAATAAAGTTTGTTTACAACTTGTATAAATTTAGGTAGTTTTTTTCTTCAAAAGAAATTAACATTTAAAAATAGGGGAAATTGCATTTAACCACCCCTTATTTTACACTTGTTGCATTTAACCACCCCTTATATTTTTTTTTGCATTTAACCACCCCTTATTTACAAATTGTTGCATTTAACCACCCTTTATATTTTTTCTTGCACTTAACCACCCCTTATTTACAAATAGTTGCACTTAACCACCCATATTTTATATAAAAATATTATGGGAAATTTGCATTTAACCACCCCTTATTTTACACTTGTTGCATTTAACCACCCCTTATTTATAAATAGTTGCATTTAACCACCCATTTGACAAAAATGGTATTCTCTCAAAAATAAATGACATATTTGCCCTTATTTTTATTTTTTTATATAAAAATAAAAGAATTATTAAGCTCATATAGTATCTCCCAACTGAAAAAAAATAGTTTCGGATCCTAAAACTTTTCTAAAGTTGTATAGTTGATTCTCGAACTGTATCTACCAACTAAAAAAATATTTTTGAATCCTAACACTCCTCTAACGTTGTAAATTTGTTTTTTGAGACCCGATTTGAAATCAGTGGGTCAAAGAAAGACCCGACTAGGTCATTTATTGGATAAAACTTGAAAGTTGAAACCCAAGATCTGATGTGTCTACCCGAGACACTGTTTTGTAAAAATAGTATATCCTTTGTAATTGAATAATCTAAATACTTTATTATTAAGATGGATACATAAATAATATTTTTTTACTTTATTATAATATTTAAATAAAATTAATTCTATTAATAGTTACGTAAATCCAAATTCATACGAACCTGAAGTGAACCAACCGGAACATGTAATAGAGGGAATAATATTTTTATATAAACTATGGGTGGTTAAGTGCAACTATTTGTAAATAAGGGGTGGTTAAGTGCAAGAAAAAATATAAAGGGTGGTTAAATGCAACAATTTGTAAATAAGGGGTGGTTAAATGCAAAAAAAAATATAAGAGGTGGTTAAATGCAACAAGTGTAAAATAAGGGGTGGTTAAATGCAATTTCCCCTTAAAAATAAGTTGAGAAATTGGGGGTTGTTGCAAGTGGGTAGTTAGGTAACCAGAGAATTAATTACGTGATGTTCCGGACATGCACTATAACGTGCACCAGAGATCACGTTACACATGCACTATAAAAACCTAATGCCAATTTCTCTTTTCTAATTGATTGATAGATTGGTCAGTTGATCGAATATATGCATATGATCTAGGTCACTCGCTTGCAATGTGGAGGCTTCATCGTCACCTCACCTTCGCACATGTGATGACCGACGGAAAGGGAGCCTTCCGATTCATAAACGCTATCACAGAGCTCGCGCGTGGGGCGACAACACCCTCCCTCCTCCCAGTCTGGCAACGGGAGCTCTTCGACTCGCGTGACCCTCCTCGTGTAACATGCGATGCGGTCCATGGCAAGTTCTATAGCACGACAAAAGGGAACGCGATGCCCCCCATCGCCGTAGACGACCACCTGACCTACCGATCTTTCTTCTTTGGGCCACGGGAACTCGAGGCACTCCGTAGCCGCATCTCGGAGCGCCTCCGCGTGCCAGCCTCGGGCATCGAGCGCACCTTGATGGTGGCGGACATGTCGTCCACCGGGGTGGGGCTGTCGACGCTCGATTTCGGGTGGTTGGAGTTATGTATCTGTATTTTTTGGGTAATATTTGTATTAGTTTGTATCCGTCGCCGGAGAGCTGGTGATGGTGGAGCCGGAGACGTAGATGGGCGTCCTGGTCGTGCCACCTCGATCCTCTTCTGGACCATCTACGCCCAAATGACGACGTTCTCGGTGGCCCAATCGGTCACCATGGACCGCCACATGAGCCCCCACTTCCAGATCCCGGCCGCCTCCCTCACCGCCTTCTTCGTCGTCATCATCCTCCTCACCGTCCCCGCGAGAGGCTATGCGCGTTCCCACTCCGTCTCCTCCTCGCCGGAAACAGCGGCTTCATCAGCTCACTCGGATTCGGCCCGCGCACGGCAACGGTGGGAGGATCCTGCCATCGGAGGGAGCTAGGGTTTTTGCCGTAAGGGTAGGGATTTTGGGAGGGAGCCATGGTGTCCCTTCGTGTTTAATGGCTTTAAGGAAGATGAAATAAAATGCCAGAATATATGGGTGGTGGGTTAGTGAATTT
>OZ002734.1:31289221-31314295 GCA_963924305.1 Polygonum maritimum
TTCGGGAATTTGACACTAGATTATGGAGAGAACCATGAGCAAATGTTCTACGCTTATTCTTTCCACTAACAGATTCTAACCACAATCTATCTACAACATCCTGTGGTATACCTTCCGGATGTGACTCAAGATAACTCTCACAGAGTACTTTGTAGTGTTCCTATATATGTAAGGACAAGAACAATTAATTAATCGGTTTTTAGCTAGTAAATTATCTCTGCTTATTTTACTGGCAACTAAAGCAATAGAACAATAATTTGATTGCATACCAAAGCAACTTGTGGCCTAGCACTAGACCATTCCCCATTTTTCTTTTTGTAAGTCTTCTTTCATCAACATCTCTTGTGACATTCTCTTCCCATGTTTACGCTCCTGATTATATAACACTCAAAAAAATCAGCAACTTTCAAGCATAAAAAATAGTAAGACTAATTAATTAATGATTACACTTACATATTCGGCAAAGATAAAACATGCCTCTTCTTGTGCTATCCAATTCTATAGTTCGTATCACAAATTATATAATAGTATTCCTAATGAAAATATAACAAAAGCAAATAGGCATAATATATATATATATATATATATATATATATATATACATACTATTGAACTCAATAACACTAAGTAGTAAAACCACAAACGTACATGTTAAGTTCATATTATGACAAATAGCAAATTTAGTATCTAAATCAAGATGCAAAGACAAAAAAACAACAACTCTATATAGTTAAAAAAGGAACAATCAATAGGATATCATCTAATCAGCAATTCGATTCATCCAGGTCTTAATCATATGAATATATATACCAACAAAAAAAGTTAAATCATATATACTCCGATTGATGCCAGAGAGAGGTTGTAATCCTTGTTGGGGGCTAGTTCCTGCACTCAAATCCACAGGAGGCATTGTAATAGAAGTTGTCGCACTTAATCTTCAAAAAGTAGATGGTGCAAACTCATGTATTTGACTGGTTAGGGTGGTTTGCTCTTCATGCTTGCCAGAGATTTCTGTCCTCCTGTTGTTGCCTACAGCATGTTGCAACCGATGGTTTGTCAATTCCCGAATCCTTCTTCGTTGAATGTCAATCAAAAAAACAAATTCAAAGTTGAAGAGGTCAGAGAGCTCTTTTCACTTTTCCCAATTAAGAGAGGTTAAATAGCCGGGAAGGGCCGGCAAAAAGCGATGAGGCTAGGTGGTCATCGGGAAGGGCCGGCAAAACTCGGAGGCCGCAGATCTAGAATTGGAAGCAGATGAGCAGAGGTTAAGCAAGCCACTAGTATCGGGAGTTTGCAGATCCGGAGCGGAGGTGGGTCGAAATCGTTGTGAGATGAGCGTGGGTCGGTGCCTGAGCAGGGGTCGCCGGAGGTGTGCAGTTCGGGAGTAGAGGGAGTCGGGGATGACGACGGCGTAGCCGAGCGAGGAGACAGCGAGTTGCGTCCATGGACGAATATCAGACAGATTGGAGATTGGGCATGGTGGTCTGGTGGAAGGGATTTGGGAAAGAAAGAGGCGTAAGTGGAGAGATGGCAATTGGCAAACCCTTTATATTCTAAAACCCTAATTAAACACTTTGATCTGCATTATTTTACAAGAAAAAACATCAGCTACTTATTAAATATTTCTACAAGTTAAGCCGACAATGATGTTTCATGTTGATCCTATATATACATGTATAAAAAAAGGAAAACCAAATGTTTTATAAGCAGTAATGATAATTAATGATCCTATAATAACACACATTAGAATGAACATATAAGTCACAAATTATTAACACAATTAACGTAGTGTGTATATAATAACCAACAACATGCAATATATACTTGTTCAGATATTGACCATACTTTTATATTTCAAATTTTAATTTAAAGTTTACAAAAATAGCAAAACTATAAATGTAAAAAAAATCGAAACAAAGCAAGATTCTTTTAATAGAGAGGGTTTAATAAAGAGTTATATAAAGGACTATTTAAGTGTAACAATATCAGTGTAGATAAAATTTATCCATAATCTATATCTATAGAAAAGTAAGGTTCCTACCATAACATCAATGTTGTTCATCAATGCAATTCCTCCCAATTGCTTAAAATTTTCCAACAGTGGACCTCCCATCTCAAGTTTTGGCTTCTTTGGCTGTCAGGATTTTTGGGTGAATTGATTATGTTCATTTCTTTGGGCATCAGTTCAGGAACACCAAAAGCCCCCTCCTCAATTGATCCAAAAAAAAAAACCTCTCCTCATAGTATAATTCGAAGACATGAAGATCGCGAAGGTGAAGGTCTTAGACGCTGACCCCGACATCGTCAAGTCGCTCGCCAGTCGGGATCTCGAACGACTCCCTTGCCAATCATTCTTGGACCCTCCTCTGTCGCCGCAGACTTGTGGAAACCGACGGCCGAAACCCTAGCAAAAGTCTGGATATTGATCGGTGTTTGATCGGTATTTCGCCGTTGCCTCTCTCTCGATTCGCATTGTAACAGTCCAATTCCGCCCACGGAGAGCTTGAATCGCGGAACTCTCGTTGAGAATCAGACTCGGTGCCACTGAGTCGCCGGCCAACGGATCCGGAACAGGTCACACGCTGCCACCGCCTCATCCTCTTGCTCGAACGGCCTCCGATGTGCTACTTTACTTCTCGCACCTTGAGAATCCGGTTTTGTCGACTACGGAGGAGGTTCCAGATCCAAGAACCTATCCGTATACGCCCTGTGGAGTTCCTGGAAATCGTCCGGCTCGGCTTTCGCTTTAGAAGCCTCATCACCCAACAAGGTATTTGAATTCCCAAGTTCATTCAATTTGTTAATTCTTAATTGTTGTCTTGTTTCTCTTTGGTGTTAGTTGTGTGTTTTCCATTGCTTCTGTTGTGGGCACATAGTGTTTCAATCCGTAATCCCTGCAATTTTAAGTTCATATGCAGGTTTTGGCTCTCAGAAATGGAGGCAATTGAATTGCCTTTCTTGTTGTTGTTTGTTTTAATAAAGCCTTTGTATTTTGCAAGGTCAAAGGTATAAGTCTTGTTGCAATTGACCCAAGAGATCATTGATTTGAAATACTATGCTATGAACCTACTGTCATTGATGAAGTAAGGACTTGAACCTATAGACGACTCTTCCATCCTGAGCAACTCATCAGTGGGAAAGAAGATGTTGCCAACAACTTTGCTCGTGAACACTACACAAGTAATTTCCTCAATCTGATCCCTTCTTCATTCTTATGTGCATTGCCTAGTCTCTAAATACATTTTCAGTGTTCTCATGTTAATGTTTTTGCTACAACAGTTGGGAAGGAGATTCTGTATCCGAAATTGGAATTTAGGTCTTTTTTTGGGTTTATAGGCGGAGATGCTTTTCAAGGATAAGTGGCTCATGTGTGTGTCTCAAGGGGAGCGGACCTTTAGAGTTGACGTCTTTGACCGGTTAGTGATATACTTTCTCTGTTTCCCTTCTTTTTCACGAGTGCAAGAATGGTTTGTTTTGATCCTGGTTGGTGTTCTTCTTCTTTAGGAGGAACATCAGTGTGAACACTACCTGGTCCATTTTCTGAGTAATAAAATTTAGTTATATGCGCTATTAACTGCGAAGTTGGAATATTGTTTAATCAGCTTCGGTTAATGCTTCATGACTACATTGCTTGATTTGTCGACAACACATTCCAAATTTTGTCCTCTTAGTATTTGCATTTTTCTATTACCTGTGTTTCTCACCCACTGGGGGAAATGGACAGAGGGCATTGAACACTGGCGAAGGGAAAAGTTGCAAGAAGTTCAATCATTGACTTTGGGAGAAAGTAATGTCACTTCGATTATATCACAAGATGAAGCCGGTATATGCTTCCTTTTTCTGTCAAAACTATATACTGCTTCTAGATTACTTTCTGCTAAAATTTTGAGGGTCCATGATTGCTCTATACGATAGCTGGCTGCTATATGCTTGGGTTGCTTAATCATTTCATTTAATTCGTAGGGATATTACTGCAGGCAATGGAGTCCCAATGGCCTATACTTATGGAAGAAATAGGCCTATTTATACCATCTGAGTTCAGCAACAAGGAGCATGATGATAAACCTGATGGAGTAGATGAATTTGGTACTAGCTCACATTGATTGTCAGTGCCATCACAAATAATCCATTCTTCAGAACAGATCATTATGAATAATGATTAGTTGGGTGCATTATAATACAAGATAATGTTGTATGAAGTGTAATCCATATGTAATGTTGCCTTAATTTTCATGTACAAAATGGTAGCTTGAACTATGAGGTTTTGACACAATTCTCATCTTGGCGTTGTACCCAATAGCATCATTATATGATGATGAATGTTCATAAGGATGCCTTGTATGCAAGGTGAAGCTTATGATGTAAGGATACTGATGTTATGATGTAAGCTGAAGCTTGGAGATTATTTTGAGTTTGTTCCTTTGATAAATTTTAGGGTAATGTGTCAATCCAAACACAAATTTTGGTTGTGGTACGGAATGTCGATAATTTGATAAGAAAAGCTGATAAAATGGGGATTGATGATGCAATTTGTCTAAATATACTGTGTAGATTTAATGAATTTCAGCTCTGGTGGAGTTAGTATACATGTAAATAATCTTGATCACTACTATATAAATGAAAGTTAAAAACCTGATGTAGTCTTTCTCCTTAGTTTTGTTACATATTTTATCTACTGGTGTTAAAAAACTAATGTAGTCTTTATTATTATGGCGATAATCAGCTTAATAAGTACTAATGTTAGCTTATTTACTTCTGAGTATTTCATTCTTCACACTTATTATGACAAGATAGTCAGGAATAACACCGGCCTAATTCAACCGCCAAATATAAAAAACCGAAGTAATTTTAAACTTTTAGCTATATATATATAGCAAAAATAATTTTAAAAAGATGGTAGATATAGTTCAAAGTTTAAAAACCCTTCTTATAAAAAGATGACTTAGTGACGACGTAGAAAGAGACTGCAACTACCGCATCCGTTCTCATATTCCATGGCCTTAGTGCTAATATTGCAAACGTTCTACACTACGTTGTCTGACTTATTACCTTACTCATCAAGCCATTTTACTTTTCATATGTATTAAATAACGCTTACAATAAAACATATTTATACTACTAATTACGGTGGCAATGTTCTACCAATACATATTTCGTTCACAACATAAAAGTCTCAGGAATAACAACATCCCATTACGAAGCAACACAATGTAAGCTTACGCCCAAGGCCCGTTCAACGGACGGACACAACTGGCTAGTAATTATTTACATTTGGATGTTAATATAAGCATTTTTAATATTCTATAATATACGATAAAACATGATAAAATTTCCACTAAAAAATAGGATAAATTTAAAGACTTACACATTTGAATGATGTCCATATGGGAAGATAAGATATTGATGTCTTCATTCATAATCATTACTTGCACGTGACTCTTCCTCATCGTAAAATACTTCATCAAAATTAGAATCAAAGTCACTTTCTTCACCATGTTCTTGTCTCGGCACAAAATTATTTGTTGACTCGTCTTCTATTATCATAACTTCTCCACTAGGATCCCTTAAGTTTTCACTAGATACATCATGGACTGTTGGCACCCTAATGGTATCATCTGGTTGATATGCTTCTTGAATATCTATCCACCTTTCATCAATTGTGTTTCTAGCTTTTGTTTTACAAACACCCCACCACCCAACTCGATCTCGTTTTGCACCAGGATACGGTGCATAATAAACTTGAATAGCTTGTTGTGTCAAAATAAATGGATCATTTCTCCTATATAGTTTCTTAGGATTAACCTCCACAAGACCATATCTGTCATCGACTTTCATGCCGTTATTTGGATCAAACCATTGGCATTTGAGCCTTTCGCGATTGCAGAACTAACAACATTCCAACTTAGCATCACCCTTCCAATACAGCATGCAACCTTCAGGATAAAGATCAACTTTTTCCATTGGTAACCCTAATTCCCTCACAAGCTTTTTTTGTTTGATAATAATCAGTATGAAAGGTATGGTCTTTAGGCAAGCATTTTTCATCCCATTGGCAAATCCTGTTGTAACAGTTTTCTGACAAAGTGAACTCGGATTTGATTTTAAGCATTTATGAGACAGTTGATAACTGAGTTTCCGTTTCACATCCATCCTAAAGCGGTTCAACACTTTCCCGACATTACTTTCTGGTTGAACGTAAGGGGACTCAATATCGGGTGCACTTGATGAGGGAATATCTTCATCATTTCTCTGCTCTAGATTTGGATCATCACTTACAGCCCAATGCGGAACAATGTTTGGGCATGCTGCATCAAATATCATCTGTTGTTGGGGATTCAAACGACCATATTCTTCTCTCATCGGAAAGTTTTGGGTGAAATGAGATGAAGAATTTATGTTAGGAGAAGATTGTATGTAGCTTTCCCCATGACAAGTCCAACGAAAGTAATTTGGGGTGAATCCTTTTCGGTAAAGCTGATCTCTGACTATTTTTCGAGATTGGTACTTCTCGTTAGCGCACTTATGACATGGACACCGAATTTGATTGCTAGTAGCATGGACAATGCAAAGTCCATAAATTAATTGACACCAATAAGAAATTCATCACTCACCTCTCAACTCCCTTGTACATTCTTATTGTACATCCAACTTCATTCAATCATATTATGTCAAATAAACCTATTGACAATTTTAAATAATTAGAAACGATAACTCCTCCAAAAATGATTTCATGCACAATACATTTGAATAACATATAACTTTTTCAATTTCAACTTCACAGATTCAAACTTAAGGAAGCTAAAGCACTCTGTCAAACTAGTTATACATATACTAATTTTCTTAACTTATCATAGTGTCCAAAAAAACGCTTTTTTGCATTTCACGCTATAAAATTATTTCATTACAAATTTGCTTTCAACTTTGAAAATATGTATTGTCATTTGTCAACAATTGAATTTATCTTTATATCGATATTAAAGGCATGGATAAATATATAAATTTTAAATATTCTACATGTTTAGACAAAAAAAAAGTAATAATAATAAATAATTTCCTACTACATGAGCTCCAATATTAATTGACAATTAGGAAAAATTCTAATATCAATTGAAATATGTCCTCAAATGTTGGTGTAATCCTTCTACATAATCAAAGTCGATTGTGTGAATCTTTTTGAATTCCTATACAAAATGGTTCTACTTTTACTTTCATTAACCAGTAAGTAGTTTGCTCAAAAAAATAAAAACGAATAACTAAAACATCCAATTAAGTAATCTTTTTTTTTTGTTGAATTTATGATTGTTTAATCTATTATTATTTCAAAATCTGTCACATAATCTTTCATTTTCACGAACAAAAAACAATAAAATCAATATATTTTCTACATGTTAAATTTTCCATCAATATAGACAGCAAATATAACTAACAACTGTGTATGGTTTGTTAAAAATTTCATTCACAAAAATCAGTTTTCTTATGAATGGAACTCTATTCTAACAAATTTTTTAATTTTTATTTCTTTTTATAAAATAGCTCAACGTATTTTCCACTTTTTATTTCTTGTGAATGGAACTCTATCCTAACAAGTTTTTCCTAATTTATTGTTAATTAGAAGATATAGTTAAGGTTTGATATGACAAACTCAATAAAAAAATTTTTATTTATATTGTGGTGAGGTCCGTGAGGATGAGTAAAAGAGCTCTATCCTAATCAAAGTTTCAAATTTTATTTCTTGTTATAAAATAATTAACGTATTTTTCGTGGTCAAGATAAAGTTTGCTTATCTTTACCATGATTCGAAGAACATACTCCCTCTGTTAAGAAATACATGTCGTTTTAGAGTTTGTCTTAAATATTAAGAAGCCAAATGATTTGACTTAAATACCCTCAATCTTATGAAGATCTTTTAATTTCTATTATATTTTTTGGTAATTGTTTTCAATAAGTGAGGATAATATTGGAAAAAGTGGGTTAAAGTATCTAAAATGACAAATATTTCTTAACAACCAAATCAAGCTAAAACGACAAGTATTAATTAACGGAGGGAGTAATAAACTTACATATCTTTTCTTGGTCAAAATAAACTTGTAAAAATTTATATCAGATATAATTGAGATGACTAATATTATTATTATTACTAAGATCTTTCACCGATAAATGGTCTCCCGTTTACATGAAGATGTGCGTATATAAATATAAATAAAAATAAAACTATATACATATATATTATTAAGAAAATTAAATTTCATAATTGATAGCTGGTACCTCACACTGGATGGCAAGCAACACAATAAAAGGCGATCAATCTTGCCTTCGAATCAGGGGCGGATCTAGGGGTAGGCTAGGGTTTGCCCCAACCTACCCTAAAATTCTAATAAATTAATAGTAGGAGACATAAAGGTCTAATACACAGCTTAGTCCAGCGGCAATTTGCTCAGTTAATGTGGATGCTGATCGTGTGTTCGAATCTCAATATGGGTAAAGTGACTTCTTGCTTTATTTTTACACCATCAACGCTCACTCCTCTTGTGTTTCTGTAAAATTTTCCCACCCTTTTGGTTAATTATAAAAGTTGACCCATATTTTATTTATTTTTTATTTTTATCCTACAATCTAGCCTACCCAAATTTTTAGGGCTGGGTCCGCCCTTGCTTCGAATGATGCAATTACTCCCAACGCTGCCTTGAACTTGGCCTTAGTTTCTATATTGATCGTCGATTGACTTTAGGCCAACAACTACCAATCGAGTTTTTCTAAAGAAGATTTTTTGATTAAATAATATGAGCAAAGGTGATATGTGAGTCTAAAGAGATTGTTGATTGTCTGATTCATAGTAGTAATCTAGAGATTCAAATTAAATGGTCGTTTGATTGATCTCCTAAAAGTCTGGAATGAAGGTTGAATTGATATTTAAATATTAGAATATCCTATAAAAATCCACAAAAATGTAGGGTACGTTGACTAGCTGGAGCATATATGCAATTAACTTTTTTTTTTTGAGCGAATATATACAATTAGTTAATTTGACGTTAATTGGAGTATCTTTTGCTGGCTGAGACGGTTAGCAAAAAAGTTATATTGTGTGATCTGCCTACACCTCAATAAAAAAGTACTCCCTCCGTCCCTAAATATAAGGCTCGTTTCCTTATTTGGCGTCCCAAAATAATCTTCCCATTTTCATTTCTTTACATTTTTGGTCAAATTAATTTACTATACTACCCTTACCAAAACCTCCAAATTTCCCACTTTTTATCCCTCTTTTCTCTTTTTTTACTATATTACCCTTATCAAATCATCTAAATTACCCCCTTTTCATCCCTCTCTCCCCTCCTTCTACCATATTACCCCTTTTTCATCCCTCTGTCCCCTCCTTCTACCATTTTACTATATTACCCTTATTTAGTCGTTAATTTTTTTTTATCAAATTTAGTGGTTGATGATTGTGTGATCAACAACTACCGTACGTGGATTGGAGCAAACATCTTTTACCTATTTTTTAGTGGTTGATGATTCTACCACCTTCGGTATAATAATAATATAAAAAAGCATTATTTTTTGGGAACATACATATAAAAAATTGGTTTATAAAGTGATTTACTTAAAATCCACTCAGGTTGAAATTAGGTTCGAGTTCAATCGGATCGATTCGAAATAGTGTTCGAATTTAATCTGATTAGATTGAAAGTGGAACTTGAATCTAAAATTTGGATTGAAACCCATCATTTTTTGTCGGGATGGGTCGGTTTTCAGATAAACTTTGACAAGCCTATATACACGTACAAAATCAAAATTTTAAATATGGTAATGAATTTTTACTAATAAAGAATAATATGATAAAATAAAATAAGTAAATCAATACTAAGTAGGGTGTACGTACCCTACATAAGTAGGCATATGCTTTTTTGATAAAAAGAAAAGAAGAAAGAAAAACAAGTACACATGTACAAAATTTCCAATGATACTAACGTGACCTATCAATCGGGTTGGGTCGGTGTTGGATCGTAAGTCTGTTAGTGAAGGCGTCCTTAACTGGGTTAAGGGCGTCCTTAGGTGCAGCGGAAATTAGACTTAACAGGAAACGCAATGAGATAGTGGACACAAGTATTTATAGAGGAACCCCACTAAGACCAACTAGTCTTATGGGTAAACCTCTACCTCCGCTTGAAGGATTTTCAATAGCCGTCCTTATCTTATTAAGAGAGAGTCCTTAACTTAGGCGAGTCGTTACACTTCACTGAGCTAAGCGTCCGTCCTTAGCCTCACTAGTAACACTCCTTCCACCTAACAAAGTAACCTAACTCTCTTAGCTATAAGGAAGCTATCACTCACGTCTCTCACGGTTCGTTGTGAGAGACAAACTACAACTCTAACTATTTTGTGGTTTGTTTTGGATTTGATGTGGTTGGACTTTCTTTCTCTTGCTTCAAGCTCACTTGTTCTTCTTGATCTTCGTTCGTGTTCTTGAATGCTTCGGGAGAGCTTGAGAGAAAGTCTTCAAAGTCCACACCGCTATGCATACCCCTTGGGGGGTATTTATAGCGGAAGTGGTTCTTGTCCTCTAGCGTCCTCTGATGCTCGGCAGGATCCTTGATCTTCCATCAACGGTGCGATGAGCATCTTGAGGAAGTCAACTCTGTTGACGCTTGGGAAGCCTCCGCGTGGATAGGGGACCATCGCTGGGAAAGCGACATCTTTGGAGTTGTCTACACGTGCCCAGACAAGGGAAGCTTCCTTCTGATGACTACGGCCGAACATGATGTAATCATGTTGAGGCGACCTTGATTTGAATTTGAACTTCGTCCGTATTTTGGCGCGCGTCCCTTCTTGATGAGGACGCCGTCCTATCTGCGCAGGAACTTCGCCAATTATGTTCAGCTTTGGAAGTTCTGATGACGTGCGTTCCTACAGCTTAGGGACTGCCGTTCACTTGTTGTCCTTTTCGCTCATTTGCGTCCAATGGACTTACCTGAGATCAACACTCGGACAACTTATTAAATACATTTGAGTTTGTCATTATCAAAACAAGGGACGATCATTATTGGTTTAGATATTAATGACTGGCGTCCTTAATATCGTCCCAACAGTCGGGCAGATTCGGGTCGGGTCGTTCCGGATTCGAGTTAAGTTCGGGTTTGGATCAATTGAGTTATGGGTCAAATTGGGTTGGGTCGTTGCGGGTTTTTGGGTCGGGTCGAATCAACCCAATGGATCAAGAGTATAAGTTCTTTTTACCAAAACCTAAATAAATTATTATTTAAACAATAAAATATAATTTTTAAATATTTTAATAATAAAATATAACATAATTTCCAATTTTTTTTATATATATTGTAATATAATTTAACTATAAAAAATCAGGTCTTGCCCAATGGGTTCGGGTTTCAATCGGGTCGGATTGAAACTAGGTCGCAGGTTTAAATTTTCGGGTTGAAAGCCAAAATTTTTAGGTCGGATCGGATCGGGTTTACGGGTCGGGTCAGCTTTTGACAAGTCCAGTAGTAACTGTTGGATGTAACAATACAAAATAATGTAATGAAAAAAAATCTTGAAAGCAGGGAAGATAACCTTTCCACGCCACAGCCCTTGGCATTTCCCTTGCAAATAGCAAACCAATGAATTTGTTCGTTGTAAAATTAATCAGCCAAAATTCCAATGGTCCAATCTATTGTAAATGTTTAACATGCTTATTAGTGTGGGTTTTTGGGCGTGGGATATCACCCTTTTAGTAGTGGTGACGCCCTCATTCACCCAATTAATTCCAGAACGGTTTCACTTTGAAATTGGTTGTATAGGACATTAAATAAGACAACTAATGGGCGATAATATAAATGAATTGTGTAGGTAATTTTGATTAACCTGATAAAAAAAAGGTCAAAAAACTATAGGAAATTGTATGAAATGTTTAGCATTCATTACTCTCTAATTCCTTTCTTTATAGGTTTTACTAGTATTTTTGGTCCCTGCCTACGGCAGGGGGCAACGCTCTTTTTATACGACCTTCATGTAATTTAATTTAAATGTAGAAGTTATAGTGCGTCTTAAACCTATCTTATTACAGTACATTATATGTATATATGGAAGTCACTCAGAAATAATAACTAACGGGTACCTTGCATGTACTAATTATTTTATTGAATATTTGTTTGGATATATAAGTAACAAAGTATGTAGTACCGTAAGTAATTTTCGGGGAATTTTTTTTTTCACTTCGTATGTGTATGAATATTTGTGACCCCTTCTAAGCCGGTTATGTTTCTAGTATGCTGGTCTGTGCGTACCGCACGGGACAAATTGTTTTTTATACGAACTTTGTGTGGTTTAATTTAAAAATAGAGACACAGTGCATAGAGTTATATTGCGTTGTAACTTATCATAACTTTCCTTCAAATAATTTTCTTAAATAAATATAAATCAATGATGTATTAAACTATAGGAAGTTTTGTGATTTTAAATAAATGATTTATTTTAGTCTCCCCTTAAGGCAAAATGAGAAAGTAAAAATTGTAGATATCAACCCGAAATCACTTACAAAAGATATCTTAGTCTACTTCTTTATTAAATATAAATTACCCTCCCTTTATTTTTCCTTAATTACCACCAAACATATAATATTAATCTAGGCTCTGTTTGGCAATTTAGTGTTGATGCTGATGCTGATTTGTATCCGATATTGATATTAGTTGCTAATAGTGTTACTAACATTAAAAACTTATTTTTTTGATAAGCAAATGAGTGTTTGGTGAGATGGTTTGCTGATTTTGTATGTATTAAATATGTTTTGCCCAATTTGCCCTTAAAAAAATAAAAACAATTTAAAAACAATCAATAAGGGCCCTTCTTGGACCAATTTTTATCTCACACCAGAGTTCTAGCGAGGATTTGACCGCCTCCTAATGGCCTCCGATCGCTGTCATCTCAACCCCTAGAGGCATCTCGAACTGCCGCCTCCAGGTCCTACCCTCTCTATCTTCACCCATCTCCCGCCCTAACCCCCACCCCTGCTCCGTCCAAGCACCGTCTTGCCTCCGCCGGCGCAGACGCCGACAACAGTACCTCCCTCTCGTTCCTCTTCATCCTCCTTTGGTCCCTCCGATCTATATACTCCATCCCCCCCCCTTTCTCCTTCCTTGTCTCGCTCCTCTCGTTCCTTCTCACATTTTCCTTCTCTGTCTTTCCGTTCCCCAACTGGCAGCACAAATTACGGAGAAAGTCATGCCGGTGGTCAGAATTCGGAAGAATCGGGAAGGAGGGTTAGGGAATTTGGCGGTGGAAGGTGGAAAGGGAGTGAGGAGTTGGACAGGAGAAAACAAAGGGGAGATCGGCCGGCGGAGGAGCTCCTTCTGGTTCGTTGAAAATGGAGGTTTCTGATGGAGAGAAATGGGTGAGAGAGGGGTAGGAAGAAAGGGTAATGTGGAAAAGAGGAGATAAGCACTTTGCTTATTTTTTTTAGATAAATTGTGCTTATTTTGATAAGCATGGTGGTAATTGATTATGACCTTGTTCGTCAACAATCAAATAATAGCTTATAATATATTATTTTTCAAAATAACTTTTTCTACCAAACACTTTTTCCGGTAACTTGCAGTTGCATCTTTTTGTTTTTTATTCATTAATTTATTACCACTCTTCTGTAGTAATTCCTTGTTTGACTCAAGACCTTTCTTCCAAAAAAAGTCATCATTGTGAATAATCTACCTGACACCGAACAAACCCTATTTTGTTTGTTGCTTATAAGTAGTCTAGTGTTTATAAGTCGATAAATTTTTAGGAAATTTCATTTGTTGCGCTTGAGTTTTTGGCTTTTTCGGATAGTACCCTTGATATTGATTGTGTTGTTAAAATTTTTTTTAATTTGCACCAATTTTTAATTATGATAAATTTTATACTACTTAATTAAAATCATATTAAATATTCAATTGTTTTTTTGTCAATTGTTTTTTTGGGATTAGCGGTTTCTATATCCATTAAGCCTATTAATTGTGCTTCCGTTTTTTTGGGGTAAAAGATATGATTTAAACGGCCCCTTTTAATTTGAATGGAACTTGAATGGGTTTATAGAAAGGTGACGTTTTTTAATTGAATTGGTTAATGTTTTTTTTTATATATACAATCACGCTAGGTTTCTGTCGTTGTCAATTGTCATACATGGGCCTGGTATAACTTGTTTTAAATGTAGCAACGTATGCGGTGACATTTCATTTCCAGAAACGTTCGAAGGCTGGGGCAAGTCTGCAGAAAAACAATCAATCAAGTTAAGTTATGATCAGTTTTAAGCCTTTGAACTAACACTCAATAATAAGATCATAAATGGCCAACCGGATTGGGTGTATCAAGATTAATGGAATATGCATCGCAAAACTGCTATACCATGAACAAAAACAAAAGAGCTGAGATTCTGAATTATGTAATTTAGTGACCATTATTACACATTTAGCTCTTAGTATATCATCGTTAATTGACAAACGGATAATGATACAATTCATCTTGTACGTAATTCTAACTATTATTATCGTCTTATCCAATAAGTGGTGAGCGATATCACTCATATTAATCATACATATATATCGAATCCAGCCAAAAAAATACACTACAATTTCATCTTTTTCTAACTTATCTCGATCACCTTATCTATCTTTTTTTTTTAAATCAATATATAGATTAAACGACTTTTTCATTATTAGTGTTATTTGTATATAAAATTAATGGGCTAATTAAGTATGAAAGAGTGAAATACATTTGGAGAGCAATTTCATAGGAGGAAATATTTGATACATAATTGAAGCTCTATTTTTTTTATGTTGGATTCAATTCCAGTGAGTGGTGGTAAATCTGAACTAATTATCATTATTATATGTAATTGGTGTGATGCTAAAATTGTGATGTGAAAACCCGTTTGGTTTAATGACCACTTTGTCAATGTATGAAACTATATATGGCTCATATTTGGTCAACTTAATTTACACTTTGACTCACCAGGACGCCAACATTTTTTTTGTAAGTAATATCCATTACAATTACAAATAATCACTTAATTACCAATATCATATACCATACTATGGTTTCTAATATTAAATGGTTTAAATTTTAAATCTGAAGAATTCAAGGCCAATTATAATGTATGAAAATATTAAATTCACTTAGAATTAAAATTAAATTCTGAAAAATCACGTGGGTTTGATCGAATATTAATAAGTTTAGATAAATTTTACCAAACTATTTAATTTTAGATAATTAAGAAAAAAATAATAGGTCAAATTTGATAGCTAGCTAGCAGAGGATCAACATAATGCTCTACGTACGTGGTAGTATATAATATTCGTAGATTCAACTCTTACTGAATTGTTAACAGAAAATGGAATCCTTTTAAGAGCATCAAGAGCCAATGTAGCATTAAAAAACACAGTGAAATAAGGTATCTATATATCGAATAATGTAGCAGGCCCCTTTAACCACAAAAAAACTTCAACACCCTAGATCAAGGATTTAAGATATAGGTTATGTTAGCTAATGCCAAGATTGTCAACCTAAGAAGTATGATGCAGTTGTGAAAATGATCTATATATTGGATTTAGCTTATTCTCCACTTGATACTATTTTCCAACATTTTCTTGGCCTTGTCAACATTCTAGGTCCTTGCATCCAGATTCCTTATGAGGCATGCATCCGACCAAAAAAAATCTGTGCAGTATTTTGAAAGCCGGCTGGATACAGGTGGAAGAGCATAGCTCTAAGTTCCTTCACCCTCTAATTGGCATGTGCCATTTATGCATTAGCAATCGAAGGGATTGTTTAACCATGCCATTTTTTAGTCAGTAAGGATCCTTTCAGATTAGAAAATAGACCAAAATGAACAACAAACTATGATTATCACTACAGATACCAATTCAGAGCAACCAAGGCAGCTAAACATGACACCTATGATAGCCTTGAATTGAGCAGGTCAACTACCTTAGCATCTCGCTGAAAAGAATCGTCTTCATTGCGATGCTTCCTCTGAAACATTGTCGAGACAGACTCTTCCCCAACTTCAACCTAAAGCTGCCAAAGACACACATCAGAATTCCAACATTGAATCTCAATAATCCAAAATCTAAAAAATCCAACACCTAGGAATTCAACGATTTTTGAGTTAATATTACAACCAGCGAACTGAGACTTTGGCATAATTGCGAAACCGCGCAAAAAATGATTCTACTTTTGAGCTCAAATCAAAGATGAGTTGAATCACAATTGAAAGTCCAACTATCTAATAGGCGCGTTGGACAGATCTTCGAATTTCTGCTCAACCTTGCCCCAATCCATTGAACCGGATCTTCCCATAGAACTGCACTGCACATCATGAATAAACGGATCGCTGGTCGTCCCTCTCCTGGTCGCTGGTGAATCTGCTGGTGTTTGGTCGCTGGCGGTCTGATCTCTGGACATCCGATCTCTGGTGAATCTCCGATATGCCCTAATTCTGCCGATGTATGCAGAGATCATCAGATCAACCAAATTGAAATAGATTTCGAAATTCAAAACCCTAATCCCGTAAAAAAACACAAATTGGTAACATTAAGGAGTAGATTCAGAAAGTTGAAATCGACCTTCATTCATTCCGACAGCGGTGCCACCGAATCCCCTAAAGCTGTTAAAGGCGGTAAAGATATTGGCGGTGTTGAATAACGACATCGATTGGCCGGCGAGGAAGATGAACACGCACCATGACGATCGGAGGCTAATCGATCGCGCTGGTGACGGTTAGGCAGGTGAGGAAGCACAGAACAGAACCGGCAAGAATGACGACCTTTGGGCCGGCGAAGAGGCGGTTTCGGGGCCGGTTGTGGACGACGAAGGTGTAGAGGAATCCGGCAGCGGCGAGGACGCGAACGTTAGCGCCGGGAGTTGTAAGATGGAACGCCATCACCGTTAATTAGGGCGGAGGATTGGGAATAGCTTTGTGAGGATTTTAGGGCGGAGGGGTAAATTCTGGAGGGGGGCGAAGCTCTGCTCGGTTAGGCTTTAATAGGCTGGCGAGCAAGAAGGCGTAACAGTTGTAAGATGGAACGCCATCACCGTTAATTAGCGGGATTTACCCGGCCGAAGGTGATATCAGAAGCGGTAATTAGCAGCAGGCCGTTACAACCAAATCACGATATTAGTTCACAGTAGGCGTTACATTACATTGTAATAATACAGCAGAGCATTTAGGAACAAAATAAACACATAGATAACGTCATCTCTTCATGGTGGAGGTTACAAACCAATGGTAGGGTTAGCATTCAATCAGCTCACATTCTATACACCCGAAAACCATAGAAAATTGTATAAAATACGGGTCATTAATTACGCTAAAAATCTTTCTTTATAGGTTTATTGATGATGATATGTGTTTGTCAAATTATTTCAATACGTACGATTACAAAGTAGAAAGTATACACGGGGAGCCGTCAAGAAATTGGAATAGCAAATTCTAATTATTTGGGGGCTATGATCGAGCAGCCGCAACTATTGCCAAGACCTTACATCCGATTAACGTTATTAAAGAAGACGTCGGTGGCGGCTGACCGTGAAAATCGATCGCAATTAAGTGATTAACCCCGTTTTGAAAGTGAAGAAAGAATCTATTATATATATTTAAAATCACTAAGAAATAAAGCCTCCTCATTATGCCACGTAGGATTTCGCCACATGGCGCTCCTATATTAAGCCACTTTGGATTTGTACACGTGTCATTTTCTTAATAAGCCACGTCATTAAAATTAACCTTTCTAATTAAGCCACCTCGTATACATTTTGTCCACCTAATATACAAGTCACATCTATAATTTTTAAAATTTACATAGGATTACAGATTATATATGATTTATATTAGGTTAACCTCATATTTACGTAATTGTTTTTCAATATTATGTATAGTTCTAGCACGCAATCTTATTTCTTCGTTTTTCTGGCTTTGTTCAGTCTGTAATTCCGGGCATTGAAGTTTGATGTAGATGAACACCATGACCGGGCAAAAAGGCGGAGAGTGGAGAAGCTCACACCGTCGATGTCGGCAGCCAAGCTCTCCTTTCTTCTACTTCTTCTATCTCTCCTTCTTCTCTTTGTCTTCGTCGCCGATATCGGCTCCGTTGACGGTGTAGATGAACACCATGGCCGGGCAAGAAGACGGAGAGTGGAGACAGCTCACGCCGTCGACGTCGGCAGCCAAGCTCTCCTTCCTTCTACTTCTCCTATCTCTCCTTCGTCTCTTTGTTTTCGTCGCCGTCGACGTTGACGGTATAAGTCCATATAGTTTTAAAAAATAAAACCTATCCTTTTGAGCCAATTCAATTTTACGTTCACATGGATAAAAATAAAAACATTGATTTTTGTTAGGTGAAATAGGCTAGATAATTTGTTCGACAAAAAAAAGTATGCTAGATACAGTAATTTGAAATTCCCCCCAATTCTGTTACTTTATGTAGAATCAAATAAAATCTCGGAGATTGTTACAATTCCTAAACCTTCTTTTCCTAAAAAATAGCCTTTTAAATTTAATTACAAATATATATTGGATGAACGTTTTTTTTGTCAAAGTCAATCAAGAAAAGATACTATAGCACTAATCACGTACAAAGTAAGTTTCCATATCATTTTCTTATTTCTTTTTTTCATGATCCATATCCTTTAATTTGTACCACCTATCTTTAGGATTTGTTATTCATATCTTTAAAGTTTACAACCAGTACATATAGTTTCCTCCAAAATTAATTTAAGAAATAATTAATTATAATCAAGATACCTAAACAGATTAATATATTTACTATACATTTTGAAAAACTAAAATAATCCATTTAATGGTTTATTCAATAATTTTGTAAACTTTTTAAATTTTGGGTTGAATTTGTAGGACGTGTAATATATTTGAATGGAGGGAGTATTATGCAATTACTACAATAAGATTTAGATAGCAAGCTAATATATATTTGTTTCCTACTTTTAAAATATACATAAAATTTAAGTTAAATTAATACTGAGTAAAACCTATGAAAATTCTACAACCCGAATAAAGTTGAATCTTAATGCTAATTGCTAAAATAGTTATTAGTTATATTAATATCTACATCTTTGTTATTATATTATGCATCTTTCTTTTAAATAGATCATTTCCTACTTCAAAATCATAATGCTATGTTTAAAATAATAAAAGAACATCTTTTCCTACCACAAACCATAAATTAGAAACTTTAGTAAATCTGTATTACTCTTTTTATTCACTCAACATTATCTTTCGTGCAATCAAAACTAGTTTAACCCCCGTACCATGTACGGGTAATACAATTATAAATTCAATTAAATTAGATATGTAATATCAATAATCACATTAAAAATATAGGATAATATATATGTATCTTCGTATTAGGATTAATGTTTTTTACCAATAGTAAATCAACTCAAAATATAAATAAGTTGGATTTGTTCAAAAATTACTTTACGATTAAATATCACGTTTTATTAAATAATAATATTTATCTAAAGATTACAACTAATTCTTGTTAAGGGATAATTCATAATTTTCGGCAGTTTTTACAAGATAAGATTATATGAGATTCTAACTACCTAATTTATATAGAGGAGGACCCAGCTGATTATTTTTATCAAATCATATATATTTATCTTTCAATTGTGATTAATGTTTTTTATATACACAAGGGCCCGGTTAATTATTTTATTAAAGATATGACACGTGGCGCAATTTTTTGTGAAGACTTTGTCTCCGCTTTATACTATAGACAGTATAGATATATCAATTTAAGTCAAGAAGTACATGAATATGCATAAAACTAAAGTATAGTAGAAGTTGAGTAACTATGTTCAATCAATACATTTGCTAATTTATCCATTCTAAACATGAAAGTAGGTTTAAACTACTGATATGGTAATTTTAAACTGCCGAATATTATCTTTAAACTATAATCTTAAACTTCGGAATACACCTACGTGAAATGTGATTTGATAATTATGCCTAAGTGCCAACCTTAATTAACTTATATGTTAAGCTACATATAAATATGGAAAACATTATACTTAAATTCGTACATCTTTTTAGAATATAAACCTTCCTCTTATAATTAAGTAACATACTCCATTTTGACATTTTGTAGATTAAGCGATTTGTTTTTTAAGAAAAGTCTTTCTTTCTACTATTTAAAAGATTCGAGTACAAATTTTAAATAGACAAAATTCTTTATTCATAGCTCCCGGGACACCTAATATCAAAATCGTTATATCATTAATATTTATTCTTTACTTTGCACAAAAATTAAAGCAAACATTTAATATTTAAGAAAATCAAGGGTATAATAAGGAATTGAACGTGGGTTAGAAAAAATCATTAATATTTATTTGATATTATAATATTCTTGAATTTCTTTCCTTTTTCTGAAATAAAAAATGTATTAGATTATTGAATTAAAGTCCATTTTAAATTTGACCCTAAAGTTACTCATTTTAAATTACAAAATATGGAAATCACAAATATATTTTAATTTAATTTTTTTTCGTGGAAGATATTGTAATTTAAATTACAACATGTAGAGTTGTATATAAATGAGTACATCTTCTAAGCGTTTTTGCATAATCTATGCTTTCTATAAATATACATTACCCTACTTTGTAACCATAATAACTATTACTCTATTTTAATATCTCATCACTTTATTTTATTGTTTTAAATGCTATTATAATAATATAATTGTCAACATTCATATATAATGATCAATCTACTTTTTTATTTTGCATTATCAATACACAACACACATAAACGAGAGTTATTGTTGTAAATCGATGTTATTTGACAAATCAATTCATCGGAAGATGGGTAATTGACAAAATTTTAACAACATCCGCGCATGGCGCGGGCATCTGTACTAGTTGGCATAGTAATTTTGAAGCTTTCAGTTTGGGTCTCGAGGGAGTTGCGCCGAGCTTTTTATTCTTATTGGGTCTAATTGTCTATATTTAATTGGGCTTTAAATATCATAATGTTGCCAAAAAATTTCAAGGCCAAATTCAATTAGAAATTTAGCACCAAATTGTATGGATAGTCTCTACTCTCTCTACCAACTCTACTATTAGTCTATTACTACGTATATATCTCAGAAGTCAGAATTCGACGGTGACGAACGAGCCACAACCAGACAAGAGGTCCGAGGTGGAGGCGTGATATGAGAAGATCGAGATGAACGGTTCTCTAATGTTGAGGACTTGGGAAGTCTTGCAAAGGAGATGAAGGAAACTATACAAAAGATAGGTTTTCTCTATTGGTGGCGTATAATCGGATTGAATTAGGTTTACTTCTACCGGTTGTTACTGCATCTGCGAGGGCATGTTTCTATCATGAAGTATATGAAAGGTGATTTGAGAAACAAAATGCCAGATAAGTGATCGATTAATGACAACTTAGTAGTATGTATCGAGAGGGACATATTTGCAGGTATTGATAATGAAACCATTTTGGAACGTTTTCAGAGCTTAGACACTTGTAGATATCGACTATCATGTAGTAGATAAACAAATGTAATGTGATTTGTATTATTTTTATGTTAACCTTTTTTGGAATTACGTTATTGGACACTTTATATATTTTATATATGCATCGATACATTATTATAGATTGCTTGTTTGACATTGGTTGTCGAGGTAACTCACCTCCGCCACGGGTGGCAGCTACAGTTGGTGATCCATTCTCACCCATCACCTAAAACCTAGCCCATCTTTTGTCGGGTTTTTGCCAAAATTTTCAGAACAGTGTTATATTATTGATTAAATTGTCGAGGTAAAATAACACGCAAACTTAGGACTTATGCAACAAGCTATTAAACTCAAAACCTCATATATATGACATATGTCGTAGCCTGATGTGCTAGTAGTATAGTAGACATCACTATAGGGAAAAGTATCACTTCATAATTAATACTTTGTAGATAGTAGCTCTAGACACTCGGATCACACTTATATAGATGTATGGTCGACGACCCTTTATTCGATATAACTCGATCAAACGGAAAGCTTAGGCATTAATTGTCATATAGATGGGTTTTAATAAACACAACAACAAGTGTCAAAAGTGATGCATTTGCCTCCGGAACGAGCACCCTTTCTACGACACCCTGAAGTGCACTGAGCAATGCTACATCTGTCCATCTCGATCGTTCCCAACGTACATATTTGCCCTTCCACCGATTCTAAACCTGCACATTACATTAAAATGAACTCCAAAATTTATAAATTAATCAACTTAATAATCAACATATATATCTAATCGAACCGATCATTAACTTGAGGAATATTCAGAATATATATATATATATAGAAAGGGGATCAGGTGAGATCAACCCTTAAAATATAAAATGAGATCAAATCTCATCCGTTAGATATCCAGAATTCAATGGTCCGGATTACCTCCATTTTTTAAGCCCTTTTTATATGTAAGGGACATTTTTTGTCTTTTTCTACTTCCAATCCTTCTTTGATCGACCTTCTGCTTCATTCGTCCCCAACTTTTTCAATCGTTCTCCTTCGGAAATCGCCATACATCCATTGTTCTTTCCCCAAGTTCATGCATTGTTCTTCTTCAACATGATTCTCTTCAATTCCCTTCTCCAACAAAATTTAATATGATTCCTTTGACCTCTAATTCCTTTCTTATGGATTTAGATAGATGATTTCAAATTTTGAAACTTGTTATTTTTTGACTTCTATTGTGTTTATAATTGTGAAACTCATTAGTCTATAGATGTTTTCACTTTAATCTGCTCTCTTTTATGTGAACTCGTTAAATTTGCATTGTCGAAAGGTTATGACAACATGAACAACTCAATTTTGATGGGTTCGATTGAATAGCTATGGCGAAAGTTCATTCTTGTCTTGTTGCCCACCATGTGTTCGACAAAATGACTCAACACACGTGCCTTAATTTTGATGAACCGTTTCATGGCTTTCAATGAACCTTTCCTTGAAAACTTATGAACCATAAGGACATTCATTGTGAACCAAAAGAATAAACGTATCTGCCCATTTGTAGTACTCATTATGTGTTTCATGTTACTTCACACATAACTTTTACGTTTCTTTTGTAGATTGTTTATGTCTTTTACATTGCAAATTGACAATTTCGATTGAATAGAGAGGTTGAAAGCATATGCTTGTCTAATTGTTCACCATGTGTTCGACAAAATGCCTCAATATATGTGTCTTAATTTACATGAACCGTTTTATGGGTTTTAATGAACCTTTCCTTGAAAATTTATGAACCATAAAGAGATTCTTTATGAACCAAAAGAAGAATCGTATTTGCACATTTGTAGAACTCATTATGTGTTTCATGTCGCTTTACACATAGCTTTACATTTTTTTGTTGATTTCTCCTCAAACTCGGGTCATTCTAACATATCTAATTAAAATGGTGATGCTAGTATTGATGGAGTTTCATCGAAGAATTTTCATAATAATACGAGTACCATTTACTGAAGCCCCATTGGAGGATGTTGAGAACGATACGATGCCTACATTCTTCACTTATCACAAGATTGTTCTTATTTCATTACTACTTGTACGGTTGAATATAAACTTCAAACAATGTTTTGTTATGTGTGTTTGAGGATTCAATTATCTTCTATGCACTTTAACATTAAATGAACTGTATAATTACACGACATGAACCTACAAGTGGAACACAATGAACCAAATTCTTTTATGTTACACAATTTACGCATTTCATATATGAACCGAGTGATTCAAATTCATGAACCATTACGTCGAATTCAATGAACCAAATAATTAAACTTCATGAACTTAAAAACAACGAACCTACAAGTGGAACACAATGAACCTATAAGTGGAGTACAATGAACCTTTTTGGTCAAAATCAATTTATTTACAAGTTTGCCACCGTTTTTTCCGTTTTCCTTATATCCTCCTTTAATCTCTACCGTCAGATCCGAAAGATCTAACGGTAGAGATTGTTTCTCATTTTACAAGATAAGGATTATTCTTACCAGAACGAAACTCTATATATATATACTTAATTTATGAGCACGTACCGCAAGTAAAGGCCACTATAAGGACAAGAAAGAGAGTTGTTGCAATAGGATTCTTCATGTTGTGATATGATGTTGATTTATTTTTATCAAATTAATGTGATTAATTGTCGGATGCAATGGGAGTATAATTGGATGAGGAACACCATGCAATTAACCGAATTTATAGTAGAATTAGATCAAGATTGAATTTTTATTTGAGGGAATCACGTGGTTGTTTAGGCATATAATTTGTGGCAATTGAACTAATAAATTGGTAGCTAGGAAATTAATTTTGGTCGGCCAAGTGAACAAGTTTTCGGTAAGTATATTGAACAAGTGAAGGATTTATTTGGGTTGTTAAGGATTTATTTGCACTCAATAGTCACGTGATCGTCGCCTGAAAAGTTTTCTGTTAAAACAGGCATGCATTAAGTAACTTGAGTTGTTATTGGTAGACTTTATGTATGTACTCACCCCTCTAACGTCATCAAATATATGATATTGACTATGTCTTGTTAGTTGTTAGTGGCCACCAGTATGTTTATAATTGTATTATGTACGTACGTTACCTACAGAATCTTCCATATCATATTTTCACTCTTTTTTCCCCCCTCTTTTGGTATATATGTTTTTTGTTTTTTTTTCCCTTTCGATCAACGGGTCCTTATTTTATTTAGGGTTTTGTTATTTTTGTGGTGTTAGGTGATTCACGTGATCTGAAAACTTTACTGTTGAAACATTGAGTTCTTATGTTTTTTGGTCAAAACATTGAGTTCTTATGTATGTACTGAATAGTATCTCTTTTTACTGGCCACTAGGCCCACTACGTACCTACAGAATCGTCCATATCACATTTTCATTCTTTTTTCCCCCTCTTTTGGTAGATATGTTTTTTTGGTTTTTTTTTCCCTTTCGATCAACGGGTCCTTATTCTATTTACGGTTTTGCTATTTGTGTGGTGTTACTGGTAGGAGTTTTCAACGGGTTGGGTCGCGACCCGACCCGCAAATCGCGGGCCGGGCGCCCGACC
>OZ002734.1:31314495-31354208 GCA_963924305.1 Polygonum maritimum
GTACTAATTTTATACTAATTACACCAGAGGTAGAAGTAAATCATTTGGACTACCAATGCTTACCTAACTACGGAGTACTACTTTAATTATTTTGTCCTAAAATACCATTTTGTAATTATTTAGAAAAATCTAAACTGATTGAGTGATATTAAGTTGATGAAATTTTGAATCATTGGTAACATATTAGGGTGAATAGTGGTAAGTTTATAATTTATGCATATAAAAAATAAAAAAAATAAAGTAGGTAGCAAAATTAAATAATGAGGTAAATAAGAAATTGATTGAGGAAAATATTGAATTTTTTGATATAAATGGAAAGTTCACACCCATTAATTAAGCATCTTTCTAGGTTAGTCCAAAATATTGCATAAAATAAGTTTTTCCGATTTTGGAAACTAAAACCTTAAATATATAAATTCATCATAAAAAGTATTTAAATTTCTAAATAAATAAAAATAATAGGTTAAAAATGTCTAATTAAAATAATAAATAGACATGCCTATCACATGCCTTTAGAACATAGGTAAAAAATCCAAAAAAAAATGAAGTGAATTAACTCGACTAAATAAGGTCAATTGTTCTAGACGATACAGTGGAAAACCCAAATGACTCCATTCATAAGAGGGGTCAACTCCAAATTCAAAATCAACCTAACCCAAATATATATAAAGATGGGTAGTTACAGTCTTCTTCTTTTTTTGGTTGAAGGTACAGTTACAGTTAGACCCGGCAGAAAGTTACCCGAACCCGAAACCCGAACCGAACCCGAAATTGGACCCGAACAACAAAAAATGAACAATCCGAACACGACCCAGACCCAAACTAAACCCGAACCAAACCGAACAGCACCCGAACCGAACTGACCCGAACTAAACCTGAACCGAACTGACCCGAACCAAACTTCACCCGAACCGAACTGCACCCGAACCGAACTGACCCGAATTAAACTTGAACCGAAATGAGCCGAACCGAACTGCACCCGAACCAAACTGACCCGAACTAATTTTGATCCGAAATCATCCAAACTACATCTTAAGAGTAGATATACAATTAAAAATGTAATTAAAAACTAAAAAATAATGATACAAAATATTAGAATGATGATCCACCTTGCAAAGATCTGATTAGCAAAAAATTGAATCCAAATAACACCCGAATCCGAATTGACCCGACCCGAAATTATCCGATTCGAAGCAATCCGAAAAGGACCCGAACCGAACTAGACCCAAAACCGAACAACATCCGATCCGAACTAATCCGAAATATTACGATCCGAAATGACCCGAACCGGAACTAGACCCGAACCCGAACAACATCCGAACCCGAATCCGAACCGAACAAGACCCGAAATAACTGTTTGACCCGAACTGACCCGAACCGAACAACCCGATCCAAACTGACCCGAACAACCCGAATTGCCAGGTCTAGTTACAGTGTTCTGCAAACATAGATCGGATCGGAATATTTTGATGTAATCCAAGATAAGGCTGAGTCGGTCCAGTTCTTAGTTTTTTATAATCTGGGCAACGGTTCAATACTGAATCGTATCAAAATTTTACGGTCCGAACCGGAGTATATATTATGTTAGAAATTATATAATAAAAGCTAGTTTAATATTTGTATTTGAAGATAAATAATATTTATATTTGATATAAATACTGAAGGAGATGTTATACATCACACACTTTTCCTATACATCACATCTAAAATTACTTTAATAACCTTCTTAAAGAAAAATTAATAAAAATAAAAAGTCTTATGTATTAAGATATTTTGTTGGATTCACTACCTTAATAAATCTCAATCGGCTTTAAAAGGAAAAATAATAATTAATCTCAATCTAAATATCCCTTATTCTAGTCTTTCATTTCTTTTAATATTTTTTTACCATTTATTATCACGAAGTTATTTATAAAAAAATCAAAACTTATCATACTATATAAGATTAAAAATAAAAATAACCTTTATATAGCGTTGTATATATAAAATTAAACTTTTTTTTGGAGATGTTATAGATGACACACTTTTATTATTACGAAATCATTTTTACCATTTATTTTTAAACTTATTAGAGTTTTTGTGATAGTAGAAAAAAACATTATATAGATTAGAGTTTTTTAAAAAGGAGAAAAAAATCATTATATAGCTCTGTATTAATTATATATCATAAGATTAAATATTTGTTTACTGAAAATATTGTTTAATGTAGAAAAAGGGATTTGGTGGGTTCAATTTTTGTAAGGAAAATATCTCGTTGGATGTAGTATGTAGATTTTGCTTAAGTATGTTCTTGTAATTGAAGGTAGTTCTTAGATTTTGTTTAAGTTTTCCAAAATTAGTTATAAGGGTATATAGTAAAAAGATTGAAAAAGTGTGAAGGATATGGAAAATTAAGTGTGATGTTTAGCAGCTATGATACTGAAAACTCATCTTTTAACATAAAAATAGCAACAACTTAGAATAAAGTACGTAAGTCTCTCTTTACCACCAAAACCTGGACTGGACCCTGGACCGTAATTAGACCCGACTGTACTATCGGTCTCATCCCTCCACCTTTATTTGCTCTTTATTTTCAAGTCTAACTAGTTATAACCCGGGCCTTGCCCCGGGCCTTTTCAAATAAATTTTAAAATATATATTAATTTACATATAATACAAACATTATAAATTAAATACATAATTTATTTAAAACCGATAAGTATTATGAGAACTGCAACATCTTCAATAGGTTAATTCATTAATTTTAGTTATATAAATCTATGTAGAGCAAACTCAAACTGGATGGTATTAACCTAGTTAATGACTCAATGCTCGTTTGAAAACTCTTTTAAATAAAAAACATAATTAATTTATTTACATGTGATCTATAAATACTACTATAACTTAATGTCATATATATAACTTTAAAACTGCATATGTAAATTATTTAAATAATTTGTTCATCGTCAAACTGCTTCATAATGCTGAAGTTAAATAGAAATATAAAATAGTCGACTCTCTTCACCAATGGTTAACATAAACTTGCAAGACAACCATACCGACTTGACCTAACTAACTTATAAAATTAACGATGTGAATCTATACTTGACTCGGGCAAAGTCGTTGTTCCCTTATCAAAAATAAATCCCAAACATGCAAACACAAGTATAGTAGGCAAGCAAGGGGTCGAACCCAAAGGAATCAGTTTTATTCAGATTTTATGTGGTTTTCATGCAAGTAATCAAAAAGGGGGGTTTTGAAAGTTGGTTTCAATCAAAGTTATCAAGCAGAGTTCATTCAATCAATTCCACTTTATTAATCCGTTGATCATGAATTCATCCACCTTTTTATATGCTTAGGTCAATTCCAATCCCAATCATTAGAAATCGCAAGTCCACGGTCCAAGCAATTCTATAACCCTAGGCAAGGACGCTTAACCTAGAATTAGCATAGAGCACAGGGATAATAGGAAATCAAATCATGCAATCAAGCTACGAGTCTCATGCATAATTTAACCATTGAATACTCTTCCCTAAACTAGTCCACGGTCTTAGAATAGAGTTGTTTCGAGAATAGGAAAGATGCATAGATAACAACCAATCCTAATTCAAACAATAGATCTAAGTCAATCAAACAAGTTGATCAGGCTCATAAAATCAAACATAGATCATGGGATGAAGCTCAAGAGTACCAATAAAGACCTAAGGATAAAGAGGTTACCAGAATTTCACAACTTCATAATAAAGCTTCCTTGATTGAATAAACTCCAGAGGAGAGTTAGTTCTCCATTACAAAGAAAACTCTAATCTTTATTGAATTACAATTGATTGACAAGAATTGGATATTCTAAAAACCCTAGAAAGGTTCCCCTTATATAGCCCCAAAGATCAACGTTTTCGGACTAAATAAGATAGGAAACCGAAAGATAAGAAAGGAAACAAGATAGAAACGCCAAGATTTCGTTCGTCCGGAAGTCGGCTACCACCGCGACCGCGGCACCAGAACCGCGCCCGCGGCGGCCTTCAAATGGTCAAACCGGGTTCAGCTTCTACTGCGGCCGCGCCGGTGGCAACGCGTCCGCGGCCTTCACGCCTTTGGTTGGTTCGCTCCTCCACTCCACCGCGCCCGCGCCATGTATAACGCGTCCGCGGTTTCCATGCAGTGGCGATTCTTCGTCTTTAAGCTCTTTAACTCTTGATTCTTCATGTCTTGTGTCTTCGGTCTTGATATTACAATAACGCTCAAAACTAACCTAAACACTCTAAATATAGCTCTAAAATACAAGAGTTAACCCATACAAAGTAGAGCGAATCAATACTCAATCTCAAACCACACCGATTGACCCAAAGTCAATTAAACTAAACTTGCAATGACTGTATCCAATTAACATATAAATTTAAACAATCCAAACTTATACTCAATCCGAATTCAAATGAACAACCTACCGAACTGACCTTATTAATGAATATACTCACCATATATAATATATCCCGAACATATATTCATCCGAACTCCAGATGATCCATCCATTAAACTGATCTCATCAATTGGTTTATTTTCATATATAACAACTCAAATTTGTACTCAATCCGAACTCAAAATGATCCACCTACCGAACCTACCATGCTAATAATTTTATATTCTTCATATGTCATAGCCCCAACTTGTAATATATCAAAACTCAAAATGACCAATGTAAAAACTGACCCATAAATGTTTATTCTCCACACAAACTTATACTCAATTTGGACTCAAATGACCAACCTATAGAACCAATCCTATCAATTAGTTTACTCTCCATACATAACGGTACAAACTTGTATCTAATTCGACCTCAAAATGAAGGACCTACAGAATCGACCCCATTAATAGGTTTAGTATCCATAGATAATATCCCAGCCTTGTACTTAATCCAAAATCAAAATGACCGACTCATCAAACCGACTTAATTAATAGTTTTATTCTTGATACATTGATAATTTTGTATAAAATTGTCAATTATAAAATCATCTCCATATATATTCGATATTTTAAATTATTATGATAAATGTGCATATTTATGATTAAGAAAAGATGAAATATTTTTTGTAACGAAATATTTGCATGTCCAAAATATTAATTCAATATGTAATAATGTATCAATATTACTCATAATTAGATTTGTCAAATAGGTTCATTCGGTCGGGTTCAATCATTTCAGGTTAAGTGCATGTTCGGAAAATTGAATTATAGGTCAAGTTAGATTGGATAATGATAGATTATTGCACGAGTTTGAATTAGTGAGTGGATCAAGTTGAGTCGGGTCATCACATGTTATTCTACAAGTTCAAATTAGTTAAAATATCGCTTTGTAGGATTATGAAGATAATAATATGATAAAATAATATAATATTTAATAATAAAGCCATATTTTGTAATAAATTAGACTAAATCATTCATCTTTGGAACCCGAAACCTATTGAAGTGAACAAACTATAACACCAAAAGATGAATAGAGAATAATAATATAAGACTACAAGAAAAAATTAATAATAGTAAATGGATCAAGTCGGGTCGAGTCATGTCATATTATTATCTAGATGGTTCGGATATATATATATATATTATTAAGTTAACATAAAATTAATATTTTTATACGGTACAATAACATATATATAAGCTACAACAACAAAAGCATATGACCGGTATAAGTAACCTTTATTATAAAAAAAATGACTTTGTAAATCACGTATCTATTTGTAAAGCTTAAGCTATCTCCATTTATTTTTGTTTAAAAAATATTACATCTAAATCTAATACATGTGTATATATGCATACTAACGCTTATTCAAAAAAGTTAAGATAGAAAATTCTATAGAAGATATATTTAGAGAAATATAAAACGTTAAAAAACTATTGTCTTTGGTCATGTATAAATATTGTAAGATAGTGTACTAAATAACACAAGAAAATATATCTACTAGGTGTAAATAGATAGAAAATCGGCAAAAAAAATCTTATAATAAAAAAAGGATGGATGGTTTATAGAAGCTTAATGACAAAACTGACCTTAACTGCTTCAGGTTTAGAATTATACTAGTAGATGACCCGTACCTTGTACGGGGGTGTTATTATTTATTTTTATTGTTTTGTGTATGAATTTACTTTAACAATTACAAATATTATCATATGTATACTTTGTTTTAAAACCTTGCTTTTTTAATTTTTTGGAGTATAAAATGACATAATTTTTGTATATCATCATATATATAAATACATTTTATTTATATAGTTACTTTTTATACATACATAAATGTATATTTAAATAATTGAGGAAAAATGACATAAGATAAGATGCATTATCACATTTTATTAACAATTGATACAAATCTTTTGGTGTTTAATTAAATTATGTAAACTAACTTTTATAACAAAATCGATAAGTTTAAATAAAAACTCGGATTAATATATTAAAATATTAAAGACATAGATAATATTTACTAAGTTATAGAAAACCAAATTTTCTCGTATATATGTTATTGTTTTTTTTTAAATAATTAAATAATAAATATATAAATATGTAATGAAAATGTTAAGAAATAGATCTTTTTTTCCGAAAGCGTAATCACTATGCAATATTAGCGATATATATGGTAAATATAACATCCACTTTTTTATTGATATTTTTATATGATACAATAGTAAAAATGTATTTAATATATTATTTTAAAAGAATGAATATCTATACTATATATTAAAGCCGGAGAATTTCGAGCCTCCACGTTAATTCTGGCCCCACTTCATTAACAATTTTATATGTTTTATTTTCCTTATTTATCTAATATCTATCTTTGAAGGCATAATATTTGTATTTAAAATTTCCTTAATTATCTAATCTTTAATTTTATCATTTTTCTATTCATCTAATATCTATCTTTAAAGCAATATGATCTATCTTTAAAATCTCCCTCTATAAAAGATACATATTAGTTAACTTATTTTTTCAACTACCTTTTTAATCTATTTATGTACGAAATAATTTTAAAAATTAGAATTTAAAAAATAATTTTAAAATGGAAGCCCCTTTTTCTAAATAAATTATATTTTTATCTTTGATACTAAATCAATTTTAATACAGTATACTAAATCAATTATAAAACACTAATATTAACAATTGATTTAGTAAATTATATTTCTAAAATTGATTTATTAACAATTTTTATCTTTGACACTAATATATATTTATATAATACTCAAAAAATTATAAAACACGAGTCGTGCATGGCACGACGGGTACAACTAGTTTGTCTTAAATATAGTAGTAAAATTAGCTACCATTGATGATCTTAAAAAATACCATAATAAAAATACGAAAAAATAATTTAAAGTTAATTAATATGATATTTAATTAAATGGGTAAAATATTATGATTATGATTTATAGATTATGACGAAAAGAATATTTTTTGAAATAAAAGGTTTATGATAGATCTATGTATTAATTAAATGTATACAATGATAAGATAGAGATTTATAAAATTTGGATGGAATTATAATTAAACAAATCAAACTCTAAGATAGAACTAATATCTTAACTAAGTATGTATAGATTATGATAAAATCAAAATTTAATAAGATAGATTTTTAAATAAGGGGGTGATGTGGCGCAATATGGTGGCGGAATTTGCTTCCGCTTTAGTATATAGTAATAGATATTGATATGTCTTATCTAATTAAGTGATAGTCCTCTGTAAAAGTAATTTAGATCGGTCATAATTCATAAATATGTACCATGTACGCAGTTTCGGAGTCGAACCGCAAAACATAAGTAGTTTCGAGAACCGAACTGACGGTTGCAGGCAACTCATGTACAATTCCGCTTTTGGTTCAAGGGTTCCCGGAACCTCTGAACCGGCAGTTTGGCCTGATTCCAAACTGTTGGGTCCAAACCGAAAAAACCGACGGTTTTTATATTTTTTTAAATAATCGACCCGTTCTCGCGGTTCAGTAAACTGTGAGCAGGGATTTGTTTTTTTCTTAAACTGGTTCAAACCGGAACGGAACTAAACCGCAAGAATTGGTTATCTTTCGATTCTCGTTTTGGAACCATCATCCCCGGTTTCGAAACTGGACTCATGACTATGCAAAGCACAAATTAGTATATTATACCTAACCATTCACAATTCAGATGCTATATATAGTCCCGTCCAAAACTTTTCCTCTTAAGAGCGTTGTCGAATTACGCCATAAGCAAAACAAATAGGTAGGGGGAATACAATCCCAAAGGGGGTTGGATTTCATTCAAAGAACTTGGGACTTGGGACTTTCTAAGCAAAAACATAACTTCGGACTTAGGGTTGAAGCTTTGGCGGCTCTAGACGGGGTGCGGAGGGCTAAGACCCTTAATATAAGAAGGCTAGTGGTTGAAGGCGATAACTTATGCGTAATTAACAGCATTACGGGGGTATGGAGATGCCCTTAGGGAATCCGGACAATTATTGGTGATATTAAAGACCTCCTTTCTTTTTTTGAGGAGGTTCGTGTTTTCCATTGCTACAGGGAAAGTAATAAAACAACAAACTTTTTAGCGGCCAGGAATGCTGACCCGCAACTCTTACTACTCAGCTTGAGGACAATGTGTCAAATGCATCATTGGGAGAATTATTTGAGGACAGCTCTTGGATCAAGTGAGGGAAGTATACGTGAAGCTAGAGATTTTTTGAATATCATCCGGACGGATGATTTAGACCGATCTTACCCTGATTAGGAGGCCTAGTGTTTTCCTCTTTTTGTAAAAAAAAAAAAAACTTCGGACTTTAGAACGGACATGGATCTTACACTTAGTGTAAGATCAATCTTACATTGCACCATTGGATTATTGACAATTGTAATTGATTTTACCTTTCTTGTCTCAAACCTTTTTTTTCCTTTGTTCCTTCTTTCTTTATCCATTTTTCTTTTCTTTTTACATCTCTTACTAGACTAATTGGAAACCGTGAGACACAAATATCAACCTTGTAAACATAAATAATCACATTCCACTATAAATAATACAATTAATTTATATCAATAACTTAAAGTTCGGCTCAAAACCTATACAGACACCCGAACTTGTCCATTTTGGTCATTTGGACACCTGACCTTTGAAACGGACCTATTGAGCATCTTAACTTGTCAAAGCCTACCTATTAAACACCCTGTCCCTAATTACGGAGTGTAGTTTTACACACGCGCTATTACGTGAACATGATTAAGCATAAAAAAGGTCACGTCATGCCAAATAAGACCTCTTCGTTTAATTAACTGTGGACTAAACTCGTCATTGTACTACAAGGGAGAGCAAAATTCTTATACACGTAAGTTTAAAAACATCTGGCTTTCAATGAAAACACTCTCACATAAAGTGTACATCACACGTGTAATGTCAAGCTAGGGACTAGGTGTTTAATAGGTAGTTTTTGACAAGTTGGGGTGTTCAATAGGTTCGTTTGACAAGTTGGAGTGCTCAATAGGTCCGTTCTAAAGGTGAGGTGTTCAAATGACCAAAATAGACAGGTTCATGTGTCTATATATGTTTTGAGCCCTTAAAGTTCATATTATTATAGATTTAACACAAACACTTATATTATTTAAAGCTTTTTTCAAATATTAAATATACCTAATTTACAAATTGATCTTGAAAAGCACACCAAATAAAACGTGATAGTGATGAGATGCACGCCTAATAATAAACAACAATGATGAAAGGCGGATATGAAAAAAACTTGCTAATTGCGGAGTTTGTACAGATAGAATATGAGGTTTGGTGAAATTAGTTGAATTTGATAATGATTATGAATTGGTTGTGCAAACCAAATGGAATAATGATTTTGGCTAGGCAACCTCAAGTCAAGCAAGCCCTAGTTTGGCTATGCACCTTAAATGCTAAATCGTAAGCCCTAATTCCAATAAACTAATGGGTTATCTTCGTATAAGTATTTCATAAATAATAATTATTAACCGTTGTTGGATGATATTAGTTAAAAATTAGATAGTTGTGATCAAATGAACACCGGTTAAGATTAATCGCACATATACACAAAAACAATTAAACTTGAAGTTTTCTTGAAGGGGTTATGAGTTTCTATGAAATTACTTAAAAGACCAAAACTTGAATTTTGGTTTCGGTCATATTTGGCCTAATGGGCCCATTTTAATTTGAGGGTTTGATTTCGGTCTCTTATCATCTTCTTCTATTATATTGGTTTACTGTGTTAATATTTTGTGAAATTTTTCGTAATATTTCATTTTATTCAGTTTTGTTCATATTAGGCCCAATGGGCCTATTTGAATTCGAGGGTTTAATTTCAATCTTTTATCGTCTCCTTATATAGTTTTGGTTTAGTGTGTCAATAATTCGTAAAAGTTGTAGTTTTAATTTTATTTGGTTTTGATCAAATTGGGCCTGGGCCCATTTGAATTCAAGGGTTTAGTGTCGGTCTTTTATCATCTTCTTTTATTGTTCAGTTTAGTGTTGCAATGATTTGTATGAAACTTGTCATATTCTTTCATTTTATTCGGTGTTGGTCAAACTTGGCCCATTAGAATACGAGGGTTTAGCTTCGGTCATTTGTCGCTTTCTTCTATTGTATCTATTTAGTGTGTTAATATTTTGTTAAAGTTGTCATAATCTTTCACTTTATTGAGTTTGGTCATATTTGGCCTAATGGGCCCAATTGAATTAATAGTATTAGTTTCGGTCTCTTATCGTTTTCTTCTATTGTTTCGGTTTACTTTGTTAATATTGTTTTTAAAGTTGATAAGAGACCGAAACAATAGAAGAAGTCGATAAGAACCAAAACTAAACCCTCGAATTCAAATGGGCGCATTAGGTCCAATATGACTCAAATAGAATAAAATGAAAGATTATGACAACTTTCACAAAGTATTAACACAATAAACCGAAATGATAGAAGAAAACGATAAAATACCGAGACAAAACCCTCGAATTAAAATATGACTCAAATCGAATAAAATGAAAGATTATGACAACTTTCACAAAATATTAGCACACTAAACGGAAACAATAAAAGAGGACTATAGATTTCCAAATCTAAACCATCGAATTCAAATGGCCTATTAGGCCCAATATTACCAAAATCGAATAAAGTCAAAGATTATGACAACTTTCAGAAAATATTAAAACATTAAACTGAAACAATAGAAGAAGACGATAATAGAACGAAACTAAACCCTTGAATTCAAATGGGCCCATTAGGCCCAATTTGACAAAACCTCTTAAAGTGAAAGATTATGACAACTTTCACAGAATATTAACACACTGAACCGAAACAATAGAAGAAGACGATAAAGGACTGAAACTAAACCCTCGAATTCAAATGGCCCATTAGGCCCAATGTGACTCAAGATCGAATAAATGAAAGACTATGACACTTTTCACAAAATATTAGCACACTAAATCGAAAACAATAGAAGATGATGATAAAAGATCGAAACTAAACCCTCAAATTCAAATGGGCTCATTAGGCCCAATGTAACACCCCGTCTTTCTGACAAGGTGTTATTCAGTAGTAGACCTAACGAGGAGCTACCAAGCTAGCTCGACAACTGAACATTCGGATCTTGCAACGCGGGCACGGTGAGAAAACATTGAAAAACATCAAACTTGTATTACGAAATAAAACTTTTACAGAACAATTCATGACCCCAACCCAACACAAGACTAACAATTACGAACTTCCTCAAACCCCAATCACATCAACTAACAACTTCCAATATGAAACTATACATGATAATTCAAACAATAACATGAATTAAAATAACAACAACCCTTCCCAAAAACCCAAAACATTCTATGACACACGTCGCTGCTTCACACAATCAATCCGCCAAGTCCCTACAAGGATTCCTGAATACTTGGAATATGAAAAATAGTTCCCCGAGGGGTCAACTACTATCCTAATCCAAGTCAGAAACATACAATACTAGTAGAACGTTTCAAAACGAGTTTTCTAAGGTTAGCAAACAAGTCTGAAATCACACGCATAGCTCTAGTTCATAAAGTCTTACCAATCAAGTAAAAACAACTAGCGAATACAATAAACCAATTATAAACTATCAAAATCTCCATCCATATTAACGAAATCCGCAAAACAAATTAAACACACTAACTAAAACGATGCAACTCGATCCACTATAAGTCTATAACCCACTAAAAACTCGTACGTAATTCTAGCTAACTCCTCTAATTCAAACTCCAACATAACGTATTAACATGTCAAACACGTGAGAGTTATTAGAACCTGAACACAACTTAATTTATACTAATTAAAACCCGAACACAACCCGACCCGCTCTAATTGCACTCTAATATTACTCAACCGGCGGTAACCCAAACCCGACCAGCAATAACCCAAACCGAAATCGACACAAACTCAATTGGCCTGAACCAAACCGACCGAACCGAAATTAAACTGGACCGAAACATGGCCTGAACCGAAGTGGCGCGAACCCTAACGGCCCGAACCGACACCGACCTGAACGGCCCAAGTTCCACCTCTACCCTTTGGTAATTAGTGATGATTGTATAATATTGAAAAGATAAAAGGTAAATGTTTCATCTCTTTCTAAAAATATTAGTCCAATATTTAATAAGTGTTTTCTCTCCTTCCAAAAATGGATTAACGTAATTCTTTATGAAACGGGAATATAAAATTACATTTTTTGAATTTCGGTGAACACGGTTCAAAACATAATTGCAGGGGAAAGTTTGTAACGACAAAGGTTGTATTTTTAAAGCATTGACTATAACTTTTATAATAAAATTTATATTTTCAACCCAATTATAAATTTTATAACAAATGCAGTTATAAAGTTATATCTAGACATATTCAATATTTTAGGATAAATCTGATAATAGTGGTATTTATGATTAATTAATTATAAAATAATTCATGTAGTTAAATACTTGAATGTCAAACAATCTAATTTTACAAATGACAGGATATATACACCCGACGTTGCTCGGGTCGGTAGTTCAAAATTGATTTGTATATTTTTGTTGTTGTTGTTGTGTGTATGTAGGTATAGGGTTTAAATGACGATAACAGTGGTCGTTCGACTGCAATCTTATAGGATGCATAACAATCAGCATAAAATGGTTTTATTGGATCGACATTATCGTCTCTCAAAACTTAACCCGACCTATCCAGAATTATGGGTCAAAAGACGAATCAACATGTTTGACCCAATCACTAATTTGTTGAATAATATAACTTATTTTTATCATTAAAAAATATAAACTAATTTTGTATTATTAAAAAATATGATCTAATTTGATCATTATTAAAAAAGATCACAAAATTAATTTCTTCAACCCATTGAGTCAATCCGACCAAAACAAAAGCGATGAAATCCATAACTTTTAAAAACTCGGTAGCGAAACCCTTTTTCAACCAGACTTAATTGACTTGACCCACTTGATCCATTTGACAGGTTCTATAATATAATCCAATTAAAACAATGACATAATATATAATAAATAGTGTATTAATAATGATATATATATAATGAAATTCAATTGAAGGCATTTAATGAAAAAATAATACAAGTACTACATACTTTAAAATAAAAGGATGTGTTATGATAATTATCACAATAGGATAATATAGTATAACATATATATTAGGATGAATTGAAGCGTTTGCATGTAATGAGAAAAAATTCCGATTTACAAGTAGGTTATATTTTATTGCACTAACGACACTAAATGGCAGCGGTCGCTGCCATTTTGGCGGCGGTCGCCGCCATTATTTTCAGCAATGTCGAGAGCGGCTTCGTTTTGGCGGCGGTCGCCGCTGTTAGGGTGGCGGTCGCCGCTATCTTTTTCTTCAATTTCGACTATCTTTTCACCATTCAGAGCCTTCCCACTTCTCAGAGTAACAGCACTGACATTGCGAATGTTCGGGTTTGCCTCAGTTTGAGAGGGAAGCTTACCCGAATCCTTCGCTTCAAGTTTGCTCACCGCTTGAGAGATCTGGCCCATTTGCCTTTCCAAGTTCTGAATACTTGCTGATGTAGTTTCTTGGAATTGCAATTGGCTCTGTGTCAGCTTTGATACATTCTCTGAAAGACTGATATTGCTCTACATCAACATCTTCATCATATTATCCATGGAAGGAGCTGCATTATAGTTCTGTCCCTGAGGTCTAGCCGCAGGTGGCCCAGCTTGCGGTGGATGTTCTTGAGATTGATTTGGATTTGAGTTGTTCCATTTAAAGTGAGGATGATCCTTCCACCCAGGGTTGTAGTGGTTAGAATAAGGGTCATACCTCTGCTTTATCTGAAATCCCCCAACTGCATTCGCTTCTTCTTGAAGTGTTGGACATGAATCAGTAGGATGCAAGTCTTCATTACAAATTTCACAGGCTTTAAGCTGTTGAGGTGTACCCTTCAGTTTTAGACGCCTTACTTCTTCCTTCAACACATCAAAATCAGCTGGATCAATTTTTGAGTGCGAACTAGCAGCTGACAAGCTTTGGGAGCCTCTCCCACTGTATTGTCTAGAGTCATCCGCCAGTGTAGCGAATACCTCTAGAGCTTCCTCGTAGGTCCTCTTCGTAATATTTCCTCCACAAGCAGAGTTCACCATCCGACGGTCATCCTCACGAAGCCCTCCATGTAAATAGAGAATAAGATCATGATTGGCATAGCCATGATAAGGACAACTCTTCACCAGTTTCTTGAAGCGCTCAAAGTAGTCATAGAGAGATTCATCATGGAGTTGCTCTATGTTGCAAATCTTCTTCTTGAGCTGATTAGATTTAATAGCCGGAAAGTATTTGTCAAGGAACACTTTCTTCAGATTCACCCATGTGGTGATGCTTCCTGGTGGTAGAGAATGATACCAGTCCTTAGCAGATTCCTTCAGAGAAAAAGAAAATACTCTCAACCTCATCTGATCTTCAGTAATATCAGATGGGCGCATACTGGTATAAACTTCAAGAAATTCATCCAGATGCTGTATGGGATCCTCAAGTGGGGTTCCATTGAATTTCGGGAGCAGATGGACCACTCCTGTCTTAAGCTCAAATTTGACACCCTCATCAAGAGCCGGAAATTGCACTGCACGAGTTGGTTGCTCCAAGTTAGGAGCTGTGAGAGATTCAAGAGTCACACGATTTGCCATTGCTACTGTCTCTTGAAATAAAACACGCACAGCCTTCCGAGTCCTGAATAAAGTCCTCTCGATCTCTGGATCAAAAACAAGAGGTAAATTATTAGTAATACGGGTGTGAACCATAAGATAGGTTCACACCAAGTTTGGCACAAAAATTCACACCAAAGATAATTGTTGCCTCCCCGGCAACGGCGCCAATAAGCCCGAAGATCACATATATAGTTCGATCCATTAATGAAGTTAGCATCTTTTTTATTTAATTAGGTAGGTATGTTGGATCCATGTGATCTCTGTAAATTATTGATGGTGTAGGTTGATTTCTTCTTTTTACCGAGTATACATTAAAAGCTCGAAGATCACATATATAGATTAATCCATATATGAATGTAGGATCTTTTTTTTTATTTAGTTAGCTATTTTTGTTGGAACTACGTGATCTCTGACAATTATTGATGGTCTAGGTTGATTTTGTGATCATGCTTGAAAGTACTGATACGCTACCGAGTCCACATTAAAAGCCTGAAGATCATGTAAGATATTAATAAATATTAATAAGATCTTATTATGTGGTTCATATCACATTAGGTTTATTTATGGAACATGTTGATTTGATAAGATAAGGATGATGATAGAAGATATGATTTTCTATAAAGTAAAGATATATTTATTATTGAACAACTTTGATGATAGGTTGAAATATATCTTTAGAGGATTTTGGCCCCTCTCTCTGCCTATATAAGTAACCCAAGATTCATCATTAGGTCATTATTACGTATTGCATAACTCACAAAATATTAGGGTTAAGAGGCTAAGAGAGAGAAGGCGATTTCCATTGCTCGGTGTATTGTGATTATCGGATCGGATCCCATCATCCTCGTCCTCTCAATCACGATGTCTACTGGTATGTATTCGTAATTAAAAGCATGATCGAAGATCCTAATATTAATCATGATAAGGTTTAAGTTTACATGTGGTATCAGAGCGTTTTAGGTTGAAGATCATTCTTTTAGTTCGAAATCATAGAAGAATCATGCTAGTATCATGTTTTCCACTTTTATCTAGTTTGATTCTTGCATGATGTTTTTGTATTACGTGTATATAATATGAATTTATGGCCGAAAATTGCATAAGAAAAACCGAAAGTTTAGGATCGACTGAAAATTAGGGTTTTTCCGCAATCTGTCGATGTTGTTTTTCTCTATGTCGGAATTTGACGAAATTTGCATGGTCGATCGGAAACGGCGAGATCTCTCAAGATCATTGATATGCAATGAGTAGACCGGATTTTAGCCGAATTCCATCGTTTAAGCCCTCAAAATCGCGTTTTTCGACTTTTTGGCAATTATTGTAATGCTATTTTATGATGATAGAAAATTCGTATGATGTTTTTACGAATTGCTTATTGATCCTGGTAACATGTATAACCTAATGAAGTAAAGTTAAAAAAAAAAAAAAAAAAAAAAACGTCTTGATTAATTGCTTGTTTGTTATGCATGCTCAATACCGGGATTTCTGTATTCTGATATACAATATCATATTATATTGTTTTGAAATTCACCACAGTGATAACAATTCGATACATGTATATTGTATTTCATCATAGAGTGACATTCATATTATCGTTTGCAATCTGCCACAGTAGATTCAAAGCATGTCTTGGATGTTAAATAATATGTGTTTATTGTATTCTATCATTAAATGACATTCATATTATTGTTTGCAATCTGCCACAGTAGATTCAAAGTATGTTTTGGATGTTAGACTAAGTAATATTATTGATTGGTTTATTTCTTAGCATAATGGTATGCCCACAGGTAGACTATGCATGACAAGTAGAATATAACCATTAAATAGATGATTTTTTTTTATGCGATTAAGCATGTATAGGATATCCACAGATACCATACTTGTTTAATTGTAGGATGTAAATCATTCGTATATGTTCAAATCTTAGTCATGTATGTTAAATTTTGCCTCGAAATTTAATTATTGTGAGATGATTCCTCTATATATTGCAGTTTCTCAACCTGCACAGCTTAACTCCTTTGTCAACTCAATTCCTGAACTAGATGGGACTAACTATAATGAGTGGAAAGAACATGTGGAGTTTTACTTGGGTGTGCTTGAGGTAGACTCGGGCTTGACTACGGATAAACCAGCTGATCTTACAGCTGAGTCCACAGATGAACAGAAACTTGCCCATCAAGCTTGGACTAAAGCCAATAAACTGTGCTTGAAGTTCCTACGTCTCACCACAGCATCCAACATCAAGTCTTCCATTCCTGAAAGTGATACCTTAACCGCTAAGGGGTACTTACAGACAATCACTGAACGCTTTAAGCCTGGCGACAAAGCTGTTGCTGGAAAACTTATGGCTGAACTCACCACTGCCCGTTATGATGGTACTAAGACCATGCAGCAACATGTACTTGACATGGCTAACTTGGCTGCAAAATTGGCTAAACTGGGCATGAAAGTAGAGAATTCATTCCTAGTCCAGTTTATCCTCAACTCTTTGCCTCAACAGTATGGTCCTTTTCAGATTCATTATAACACGATTACGGAAACGTGGAATGTGAATCAGTTGACCAATAAGCTGGTTCAAGAAGAGGCTAGAATTAAGCAACAAAGCAGCCATGTGCCTAACGCAAACTACATGCATGGGAATGGGAAGAACAAATTCGGAAAGAAAAATTAGAAGGACATTAAGAAAAGTTCCTCCAATCAGAATAACTCTTCCAACCAGTCCAGTCAATCTGCACCAAAGAAAGCTAAGAAGAATGATAACTGCCATTTTTGCAAAAAGAATGGGCACATTCAGAAGGATTGCGTAAAGCGCAAAGAATGGTTCGAAAAGAAGGGTAAGCCTCTGGCTTTTGTGTGTTTTGAATCAAACTTTGTAGAAGCACCTTCTAATACATGGTGGATTGATTCTGGATCTAATGTTCACGTTTCAAACTCGATGCAGGGATACCTTACAACCCGGAACATAAGTCCAAATGAAGCTTACCTTTACATGGGAAATAGGATGAAAGCACCACTAGAAGCCATTGGAACTTTTCGTTTAGTTTTAAGTACTGGTTTTCATTTAGATTTAGAGAATACTCTTTATGTTCCTACAGTTTCTCGCAATTTGATTTCCTTGTCTAAACTTGATCTTGATGGCTTTTCTTCATCTACTGGTGATGGACGTTTCAGTTTGTTTAAGAATAATGATTTAGTTGGTTCAGGATTTTTAGTTAATGGTTTATATCAAATTACTCTTGATAACTCCTTTTCTGAATCCTTAATAACCTTGCATCCTAAAGTGAATTTGAAACGTAAAAGGTCAAGTGAAGATTCTGCTTTTTTGTGGCATAAGAGGCTCTGTCATATATCCAGAGAAAGAGTTAAGTTATTAGTGAAAGAAGAAATTCTTCCGAGTCTTGATTTCACTGACTTTGAGGTTTGTATAGATTGCATTAAGGGTAAGCAAACTAAACACACCAAGAAAGGAGCCACAAGAAGCACTGAACTGCTTGAAATTATACATACAGACATATGCGGACCTTTCGATTATCCATCCTTTGGTGGAGAAAAATACTTTATTACCTTTATTGATGATTGTTCACGTTACTGTTATCTTTACCTTTTGCATGACAAGTCTCAATCTGTGAATGCAGTAGAATCCTACATAACAGAGGTTGAGAGACAATTAGGTAAAAAGGTGAAAATCATTAGGTCTGATAGAGGTGGTGAATTTTATGGAAAATATGATGAGTCAGGACAACGTCCTGGTCCTTTCGCTAAACTTCTTGAAAAAATTAGGGATTGTACCTCAGTACACAATGCCTGGTTCGCCATGGATGAATGGTGTTGCTGAGAGACGCAACCGTACACTTTTGGAGATGGTTAGGAGTATGTTAAGTAATTCTAATTTGCCCATATCATTGTGGATGCATGCTCTTATGACTGCTGTGTATATCTTGAACCGAGTTCCAAGTAAGGCTGTTCCTAAGACACCATTTGAGTTGTGAAAAGGATGGAAACCCAGTTTAAGACATTTACGTGTTTGGGGATGTCCAGCAGAAGCACGCATTTATAACCCACATGAAAGGAAACTCGATGCAAAAACCATAAGTGGGTTTTTCATTGGGTATCCAGAAAGGTCAAAAGGGTATAAGTTTTACTGTCCTAATCATAGTACAAGAATTGTAGAGACCGGTAATGCTAAATTCATTGAGAATGGCGAAGTCAGTGGGAGTGATAAAGTCAGAGAAGTGGTCATTAGAGAGATTCGGGCACCAATACCAATTCCCGTGCCCGGGATTTCGACTGACACTATTCTACCTAATACTATTGGCCCAGCCAATAATGTAGAACCAAATGTCAATGATCATGCACTCCATCATGAGCCTATCGCCATAGAACCGAATGTGAATGCAGCACCTGAAGTAGCATTAAGGAGGTCCTCAAGACCACGAAGGCCAGCTATTTCAGATGATTTTATATTGTATTTGCAAGAATGTGAATTTAACATGGGATTGGAGAAAGATCCGGCCACGTATTCACAAGCCATGAAAAGTGAAAATTCTGAAAAATGGATGGATGCCATGTTTGAAGAGATGAAATCAATGGCCACAAATAAAGTCTGGGAGTTAGTCGATTTACCAGAAGGACACAAGAAAGTCGGTTGTAAGTGGGTCTATAAGACCAAACGCGACTCTCTTGGTAAAATCGAACGACATAAAGCTAGACTCGTGGCTAAAGGATTCCATCAAGAAGAGGGCACCGATTATAATGAGACCTTCTCTCCAGTTTCTAAGAAGGACTCTCTTCGGATAATTATGGCTTTAGTAGCTCATTTTGACCTAGAGTTACATCAAATGGATGTGAAAACGGCATTTTTGAATGGAAGTTTAGAAGAAGAAGTCTATATGGCTCAGCCAGAAGGCTTCACTATAGATGGAAAGGAAAACATGGTCTGTTTGTTAAAAAGGTCAATATATGGATTAAAGCAATCTTCTCGACAATGGTACCTTAAGTTTCATGATACCATTACCACCTTTGGGTTTACTGAAAACATAGTTGATCAGTGTATATACCTGAAGATCAGTGGGAGTAAGTTTGCATTTCTGGTTCTATATGTTGACGATATCCTAATAGCAAGTAGTGACCTTGGCTTATTACGGGAAACCAAGGACTTTCTTTCTCAAAACTTTGAAATGAAAGATATGGGAGACGCTTCCTATGTGATCGGGATAGAAATATTTCGTGATAGATCACGTAGGATTTTAGGATTGTCTCAGAATGCCTATATCTCAAAAGTTTTAGAAAATTTTGGCATGGCGTCATGTGATCCTAATGCAGTTCCAATTCAGAAAGGGGACAAGTTCAGCTTAAGTCAATGTCCTCAAACTGAGTTAGAACGTGATCGAATGAGAAACTACCCTTATGCGTCTCTTGTAGGGAGTTTGGGATATGCACAAGTTTGCACTAGACCAGACATCAGTTTTGCAGTTGGCATGTTGGGTCGCTATCAAAGCAATCCAGGTATTGATCATTGGAAAGCTGCAAAGAAAGTGCTGAGATACTTACAAGGAACAAAGGAACTTATGCTCACATTTAGGAAAACTGATCATCTTGAGGTGGTTGGTTATACGGATTCAGATTTTGCTGGATGTGTGGACACTAGGAAGAGCACTTTTGGTTATGTGTTCATGCTAGCGGGCGGTGCTGTTTCATGGAAAAGTTCCATACAGTCCATCATTGCATCATCCACTATGGAGGCCGAGTTTGTAGCATGTTTTGAGGCATCAATTCAAGCATCATGGTTGCGGAATTTCCTTTCAGGGCTTACAGTCATGGATTCCATTGCTAGGCCGCTGAAAATTCATTGTGACAACACCGCAGCTGTATTCTTTTCAAAGAATTATAAGTATTCTAAAGGTATAAAACACATGGAGTTGAGATACTTATCAGTCAAGGATGAAGTTCGGAAGAAGAAAGTGTCAATTGAGCACATCAACACTCGTGCTAATATAGCAGATCCATTAACAAGGGGCTTACCCCCTAAGACATTTAAGCAACATGTTGATGCTATGGGTCTTGAGGGTGGTCACTAATATCATTCTCTCTTATGGATTGCTACGTGTTTTGTTATGACATTGGTTTTGAATATTCATTATTGCAACTTCTGAAATTTCTGTTTCATATTATGGATTATTTATGTACATACTAAAGTAAATGCATGATAACAGAACTAGTCTTTCTTCAAGACATTAATGGGGACCATTATGTTTACTTCTACTTATACAGACTTAGTTGTTTTGATTGTCAGCCAGTGGTACATGGAAGGGACTATATTCTTTAATTAATGTAGAACCGCTATGATCCTGATTGATGACTCAAATCAACTAAGGGTAATTAAGATAAACCTATTAAGAATATCATTTCAGCATTTATGCGCGCCTTATGTTTGTTCCTATATGACCACTACAGTGTTTGTCATATGGACCAAGTGGGAGAATGTAAGATATTAATAAATATTAATAAGATCTCATTATGTGGTCCATATCACATTAGGTTTATTTATGGAACATGTTGATTTGATAAGATAAGGATGATGATAGAAGATATGATTTTCTATAAAGTAAAGATATATTTATTATTGAACAACTTTGATGATAGGTTGAAATATATCTTTAGAGGATTTTGGCCCCTCTCTCTGCCTATATAAGTGACCCAAGATTCATCATTAGGTCATTATTACGTATTGCATAACTCACAAAATATTAGGGTTAAGAGGCTAAGAGAGAGAAGGCGATTTCCATTGCTCGGTGTATTGTGATTATCGGATCGGATCCCATCATCCTCGTCCTCTCAATCACGATGTCTACTGGTATGTATTCGTAATTAAAAGCATGATCGAAGATCCTAATATTAATCATGATAAGGTTTAAGTTTACAGATCACACATATAAATCAATCCATACATGAATTTAGGATTTTTTTAAATTTAATTAGCTATTTTTGTTGGATCCACGTGATCTCTGTAAATTATTTATGGTGTAGGTTGATTTTGTGAGTCACTGCAGCTTGGTGAAAGTGACACGCTTCTTTTTCTTTTTAGTTAGGGTGACACAAGCATGCACGTACATTCGATCGTACACCTCCGAATTAGGTCGGCTTATATAAGGGTCTTATATATGTACATATGAGCATATGCATGTCTAGGAGTATAGGAAAATGAGTTTAGGTACAAAGTTGATACACATTTGAGCTTAACCTAAATGATGTATGACATTCTTTTTTTGGTCTATTATTTCAGATTGTATTAGGTCATCGAAATTGAAAACTTTAACGTTATCACTAGTTAGAGGCATGCAATCAAAATTAAGGTGGGTTTTAGAATTACAATTAAAGCCTAAAATAAGAGTTGTGTGTTCAAATAAGGGTATAATAGATAAGTTTTAAAATACTTTTTGATCGCAGTGAGAGGGCAGGATAGTAGAGATTCATTTTTTTTGGGTCGGAGGATAGTAGAGATTCATACTGCTACAGTGCTACTTGTTTGTCAATGTAGTTAAGTCAGCCTTCTGTGTTGCTCCTATTATCACTCTACATGTCCAATTTGCTGCCGTAGTTGTTTTCAAGCTTTTAGATGGTTTTTACATGTGATGTTTCCTCTCTCAGAGGATCAAGCATCTTAAACTACGGGGATTTAAATTTCTAATGATCTAATGAGTTTATTATCATTATCTAATAATATCTTAACATAAGAAACATAAAAATCAGCATAAAAATGTTACTAGATCTTAACTTCTTAATTTATATTTAGGGAAATTTGATTGATAGAAGCTTTTAATTCATAGTAACGATCACACATATATATATATATAGCACTAATAGGATTTCATTTTTTACTTTAAAAAGTGATTAATTAAAGTGGATCGAAATCGATATGATATACATATACAAAGGATAAAAAAGATGCTTAAGAGATTATTTATATGAATGATTTATCTTAAACTTAACATATGATTTACTTTTTCCATAGAAGAAATCAAATTTTGATCGGCAAAGAAAGCAAATAACACAATCTCCTTTTTCCGGCTGTACTAAAATTGACTGAACATGATGTTCGATCCAATTGGAATTCAAGACCCACATGAGATGAAATATAGGAACAAAAGTTAACTCAAAACTCGGATTACATCTTTGTGTGAAAAGAATAAACCTGGCTCACTTTCAAGTTCTGCAATTCTGAAAACAAGGATTTCAGATCAGTCTCTAGAACCGGCCATCAATTGCCAAAAAATATACTAAATTTCAACATATCAAAAATTAGCATTAATAAACATAATTTTTTTTTAAAAAAGTACATACTAAATTTTAACATATAGACGAAAAAAATACTATATTTTATATATAAAAAAATCCGTGCCTTGAAGGCACGGGTACTACCACAAGTAACTATACACTAAAGCGGAGGTTACAAATACTATTTAGCACAATACGTGTGTCAACTTCACATTGGATCACATTACTCATATATCTTTAACAAAATACTTTACTTGATTAAGATTTGATTGTAGACCCATATATATGTAAAATATGAAAGATTGTATATCATCGAGATTATATCTATAAGGTTTCCTTGAATATACTATTAATTAATCGTACTATATACTAAATTGGAGATTGAAATAATTATATAGAAAAACATATGTCAACTTGTTACATATATGTAATAGGCTCTTACTGAATTGTATAAATAGGCTAATGTTGTTAGTTAGCCAGGTAGCTGGTGGAACCTATTTGTAGCCAGAGGAAGTGTAAGGCAAGGTATCCAATAATAATACAACTAGCTTAATCTGTCGTGCCATGCACGACTATTTCACTTAAAAATATTAAAATAAATTTTATATTTCATAATTAAATATTTATATTAAAAATATTATATAAGTTTTATTATATGGACATGTTTTTTATCTTTTAAAAAGAGTAACATTGTTTTTGAAGTTCATATAACCAAAAAAATATATATAAGACATAATTTGTTTCACTCATTTATATATTTTTTATAAAACATGATTATAAGAATAAAAAATGATACTTTACTTACAATTTTTATCATATTAATACTTAGGATCATATATGTGAATATAAGTAAAAAAATTCATCAACTGATAAATTGATGAAGTTTATAAAAATTTAATATATTAAAGAAATAAGTTGAATCCAATATTCATAGATTTTTCTTAATTCGTTTGTGAAAGATTTTTCCCTATAATGCTTTAAGAATTAATTATTGACAAAAGCTTTTTCTTATAAGTAGATAAGAAGAAATTCAATAGGAAAACCCTATCTAATGTGAATAATAAAAATTAGTTATTCTATATATGAGATACGGTCAAAATTAATTTGGTGGTTAAAAAATGACCACTTGTATGTTTGTATTAAGAAAATAAGGAGCGTTTGAGTAATTTGAGAAAATTGCGGGAGGATTTTTTAAATAAGTAATTTTTTTGAAAAAGATGTACGTTATACATAAATCAACATTATTATTTGGCTAAAATATCAAATTTTTTGTTAAGATTGAAAAAAAATCGAATACAATGGGTAGAAAAAATATAGTAGATCATGTAAATATAGAAAAAAAATTAAATTAAGCTTAAAAATGCTAAATTTATTCATGTAAATCAAATAATAAAGTAACAAAATTAGTCTTTCTATTAAAAAAAATTAAAATTTTATCTCAAAAATTCTAAATTTAATTATGTAAATCAAATATAATTAGTTCATACTTCAGAGTAATTATATTTCGAAAATTCAAGATATATACTAAAATCACGTTTTTTTATTAAGTGATATATTATAAAACATAGAATATCTTACCAAAATTCGAAGATTTGAATTTATCTTTTACATAAATAGATAATATAATTTATCTTTTACATAATTTTATCAATTTAATTGAAATATCACAAATAAAAAATATTTTATTATTAAAAATGTGGTGGGTCCAAAATCAACTTTAGAAAGGATAAGTGATGTATTAAGAAGATAGAATATCTTACAAAATTTTGAAAATTTGATCATATCTTTTACATAAATATATGATAAGAAATATAATTATATTAATTGAAATAGCATACATTAAAGCTATTTTTATCAAATATGCAGTGGGGTTAGAATCAGCGTATAATTAAAAATAATTAGTGTGAATATTACTTCTAATATTATTATTTAGAATTTCTTATGTTACTTCTTGTACTCCATTATTTAGAAAAAGTGTACAACGTACATTATGAGATTATTAAAATTCGTATAGATTATTTTTGGAAAAAGGGTACTACCTATAGTATTTAACATGTGTAGTTAGACCTGTCAAACGTTGACCCGACCCGTAAACCCGATCCGACCTGAATTTTTTGGGTTTGAACCCGAAAATTTGAACCCGAAACCGGTAAACCCGAAAATTTCTGGGTTAGGGTCGGGTCAAACCCGCTGGGTCAAGAAATCTATAAGGCGGAAAACTTATTTTAGAATACACTCTAATATAATGAAATGATAGATTGACGGCTAATTGTGCACCCAAAGGTTTTAATTGTATTACAATATATAAAATTTATTTTAGAAGAATATGATATATTTATTATAAAAATATTTAAAAATAATATTTGTTATTATATTTTATTATTTAAACAATATTTTATTTAAATTTTGGTCAAAAACTTGATACTCTTGACCCGTTGGGTTGATCCGACCTGACCCGAAAACCCGAAGCGACCCGACCCAGTTTGACCCGTAACCCGATTGATCCGAACCCGAACTCAACCCGAACCCGGAACGACCCAACCCGAACCCGCCCGACCTGACCCAATTGACAGGTATATGTGTAGTACATAGATTATATTATATAGAAAAAGGGTACTACATATATTATTTAAACTACTTATTACATATGAGATTATTTAGAAAATGGAGATTCCATTTTATTTTATTTTTAAATTCGAATTTTTTATATTACTTACTACTTACTACTTCTTACATAAATAGATGAAAATGGTAATTCAAAGTTAATTAATATGTATCTTTTATAGAAGGAAATTTTAAAGATAGATAGTACTATTTTAAAGATAGAAATTAGATGAGTACGAAAAAAAATAAAAGTAAAGATTTGATAATTAAGGAAATCTTAAAGATAAATAGAATGTCTCTAAAGATAGATATTAGATGGGTAAGAAAAATGATAAAATTAAATATTAGATAATTAAGAAAGATACAACAAATAAAATTGTTAATGAAGTGGGGCAAGAATCAACGTGGTGACTCGAAAATGGTCAGCTTTTATAATATACTAGCAGTTGACCCGCACCTTGTACGGGGTATTATTTATTTACTTGTTACTTTATACATTGAATTTATAATTAATAATTACAAATATTATTTTTTTGTATAGTTTGTTTTAAAATGATACTTATCTTTTGCATTATAAAATAACATAATTCTCATATAAAATCAAATATTTATAAAAATAATTATATACCTTATTTATGTATGAACTATCAACAAATAAATAAATATATAGTTAAATGATCGAGGAAGAAAGCCATGCGATAAGATTTATTATAAATTTTATTAAAAATATAGGTGATATTTAATAAAGATAAAAAAAAATAAAACCAAATTATCTTGTATATGCGTTATTATGTTATTAAAAATGAATAAAATAAGAAGTAAATAAAAAATAGGGATTGAATTATCCAAGCCTGAATTTTATTTCCCTATAAAAAAAAGACAACGAAATTAGTTTTATCCATCAAGTTTGTGGTTATTCAATAAGAATAATATAGGTAGACAAACCATTAAAAAAAGGAAGATGCGTAGTTTATTTTGTACGTAAATAAGCTTGTTCAAAATTTTGTCATCGGTGACTAACAATGATCGGCGTAATTAATATGTAATAATTGTAATTAACTTTTGATGAGATACGATAATTTAAATAATATAGGTAGATAATGAAATTAATTTTGGTGTCCATAATTTTATCCGTGTAAAAAATAGATAAGATAAGAAATTCTATCAAAAAAAAAGTAGATACATTAAGAGAAAATTTTGTAGAAATTATAACCTATATGGAGGATAAAAGATAAATTTTCCAAGTAGTAGAAAGATAAATTTTCCAATTCATTAGATGACAAAATAATTTATATAAAATATATTATTTTAAATAAAGGGGTGATGTGGCGCAATATGGTGGCGGAATTTGCTTCCGCTTTAGTATATAGTAATAGATATTGATTCTGTTATCCCTCTCTCTCTCTCTCTCTTGTTCTTTCTCTCTCTCTCTTCCCGATTCTCGTTCTGTTCTTCATCTATCTTCCTCATTCTCAGGTTTCTTTAGTTTGATCCATTACATTGGTATCAGAGCGAGGTTATGAACAGGCTAAGCTATGTTAAAGACATAATAAATCACATAATCATTTTATTAAATCCATTTGATTGGTTGACATTTAATTAACTTATTTGCATTAGGTACATGTATTACTAACATTAGGATCCACAAACTTCATGTTTCAATCTTTGTGCCACCATATGCAAGGGGAGTGTCCATCAGATGATCGAATGTATGCTCTCCAGTATTACAAGATTTGAGCTCAAAAAAAAGTATTACAAGATTTGTATACATGAGAACCCTGATTTTTTAAATCACTTATCCCTTTTATTCACATTTATCATTGTAACTTCTAATTATGTACACATATATATATAACATATAAAATTCAAAATTTTGTCTATTTATGACCCTTAATTAAATGCTCCGCTTTACACACATTTAGTACAATATATTGTATTATAATCTCATAAAGTTTAATATTTCTAAAACATATTAACTAATAACAATTACCGTCCAATTATTTATCTATCTATCTACATATATTTATCTATAAAATATATAAAATTTTCACTTATAACACATTCTCAATTAAATTCATTCAAAAAACACAAATATTGATCTTTGAAAAAGTCAATTACATTTATATAAAATTGTTAAACAGGTCAGTTCGGTCGGATTCAAGTTCGCTTATTTCATGTTCAGGTTGGGTACATTTTCGAATCAATTGGGTAGCAAGTCAAGTCAGATCGGGTCATGGCATGTTATTTGCAGGTCTGTATCGATCTAACAAGTCAAGAATATTAACTTTTTTTTATCACATTATGGTTAATAAAATACTAGTTTTATTTTTTATAATAAAATAAAATACTATTAAAAATAAATGTTATATATTCTACAAGTACAACCAATTAGGTCAACACAATGGGTGCAGATTGAATTCGAGTTTCAACTTCTTGGATCGTTTTTTTCCTTTACCCGCTGGTTCTGATTTCAACCTTAAAATTCTCGATCGGTTCGTCTTTACGGGACAGGTTGAGTTATGATAGTTCTACATTTATACATTCGCCTACTAAAAATTTTAAGGAAAAATTATCTAAAATGACTTGGATTAATTTCATTTAATAATAATTTCGACTTTGCCAAAATAGTATGTGCACAATATTCATGATTCTAGAAGGACGATAAATACCTAATAAAAAAATTATGTTTTTTATATTCTTAAAATTTCATTTAGTATCAAACTAAGATAGCAAAAATTTTATAAAATTTGGTTAAAATCCTAAATATAATGAAAACATTCACCATTGTTTCCTCTCAAAATAGGTAATTTGAAGAAAATAAAAAAGAAGTTGAAATGGTGTAATCCACATTAAATGAGACTACTTAATGGTCATAATTCTATTAATTAACTTCAAAGTAAATAGGAATAAGATAAGAAAATGTAATCTCTCTTAGTCTTAAAAATTCATATTAATGAGATCTAGAAAGCTTGACCCGTCCGATGGACGAACAAATTGGTTTGTCGTAGATTTTTTGGATGTTATGATATATGATCAATCAACACTTTGGCTCATAATTTCAACATTTCATCCTCATTTGTCCCGGTTCTGGAATAAGGTGAAAATAAGATTCTTATTTATATTATTTCGTATTGATGAAAATGCTAAATTTTAATTGAATATACATTGGAGATACTAGCAAATGACCCGTACCTTGTATATATCTAATTTGATTTTGAAGTATATACTAGCAAGGTGCCCTTAACTGCTTCAGGTTTAGATGTATATACTAGCAAATGACCCGTACCTTGTACGGGGCGTTGTTTATTTATTTATTATTTTTTATGAATAAAATAAAATAATAAAAAATATGATATATATCTAATTTGATTTAAATTTAATATCCATATAGTCATATATCATCAAATATATATAAAAGTATATTTATTTATACATATTAACTTTTTATACAAATAGAAATATATATTTAAATGATTGAGGAAAAATATCATAAGATAAGATGCATTAATAACTTATATTACAAAATTGATGAAAAAAATATTTATCTATTTGAATTAAATTGCATAAACTAACTTATATAAATGAATAAATAAGTTTAAATAAAAAAATCATATTAATATAGTATTATATTAAATATTGAGAGAATATTTAATAAAATAAAAAATAAAACCAAATTATCTTGTATATATGTTATTATGTTGTGAAAAATATATATATAAGAAGTATATAATATCAAATAAAAATATTAACGAATCATTATCTCAATTAATAAATCTATCTTTTATCTAAATAAAAAAATCATATTAATATAGTAATCTATATGTAATGTTACGTATATATTTAGGGTAAACATATCATCTAGTACTTTTATTAATATTTTTATATGGATTTCAATATAATATGATTGTAAAAAAATAACTTAAATGTATTGTCTTAATAAAAGGAAGATGTGGCATATATATGGAGATAGAATTTACTACCATTGTCAAATTTTAAAAAATTATTATAAACAAATTACGAAAATAACTTATATCCAATATATTATTTAATTAAATGGGTAAGAATGATAAGATTATGATCTAAATGTTTTCAATTATATAAATAGAAATTTATCTTTTTGAAGAAAATAATTTAGGATAGATTTATTAATTAATTAAATGGGTATAAATGCATAATTATAAGATTGAAAATTATATATTAGGATAGGATTATTAATTGAACAACGCAAAATATAACATAAAACTAATATTTTAAATAAATATTTAGAAGATTAAGATTATATATTATGATAGAACTAAAATCTAATAAGATAACTTTTTAATAAGGTATGGAAAGATAAATTTATGGTATCTTTAAGTAAGTAGTGAAATAAACTTATATGGTATGGAAAGATAAATTTTCCAATTAAATAGATGATAACAAAATTATATAAAATATTTTGTTTTAACAAAAGCGGTGATGTGGCGCAGTATGGTGGCGGAATTTATTTCCGGTTTAGTATATAGTAAAGTAATAGATAGATAGATATTGATATATAAGGAATAATATATGAGCGAAAGTGTGATGGACTTAAGAGAAAAAAGATAAGTAAAATTGGATGGAGGGATAGAAGGATAAAGTAAATAATAGAGTAGAAAATCTACAAGCGAATTATTAGTAATAAATTTAATTGAAGTGGGTGCCTTGTTCCGCAAGTTGTTTCTGGAGGCCGCGGCTATATAAACTCGAGACCCCTTGTTGTCCTATCATATATCGGGTGTCTAGCAGCAAGGCAGGGAAACCAATTGTGGGATTGAGATTCTGAAATCGATCGACCATGAGCATGAGCAGCAAGGAGGGGAAGAAGAACAACAAGTACGACCCTACATTCTTTCCGTCGGCGCAAAAGGTCTACAACAGCGCAGGGTTGGGATTCCTGTTCGGGAATGTGTGCGGCTTCGTCAGCTCCCAGATCACAGCAGAGGCCGGGTCCCCGCCCATGGCCCGGATGGCGCAGGGTTTCAAGGAGGGGCGGTCGACGGGCTCCAAGTTGGGCTACTACCTCCCGCTCCTTACTTGTATGGAGCATTCCCTCGCCTTCTCCCGGGGGAAACAAGATGGGATCAACCCCTTCGTCTCCGGCGCCGTCATCGGCGCCCACATGGGCCGTGGCCGTGGCCCCATGGCCGCCTCCTTCTCCGCCCTCCTCATCGGCTCCTGCGCCGCCTTGCGCCACCATGTCAGTTTCCGCCCATCACCGGTGCCGACTGCGACGGCGCCCACCCACACCGGATCTCAATCTCCGGCCGGCACTCTTTAATTAATTAGGACTAGTTTCAGTTATTCCCATCAATTCACCGAACCTAAATTTGTTGTTGGTTATGTTTAAGTTTACGTCCCTAGCTAGTTTGAGATTCACCTAAAAATTGTACGTATTGTTGTTTGTGTTTCTTGTTTATGTCTAGCATATAGTTTGAGATTAAGTCCGTACGTTATTCTTCATGTTTGCCTCTTTCATCTGTTATCGTTTGCAATTTCATCCCTTCTATTCGTTTGGTCGGAACATTAACGTACGGTTTTCTTTTTGGGGGGGGGGGGGGGGGGTCGGAACATTAACGTACGGTTCATCCGGTGCCAAACGCATCCGTTTCATTAATTACACTAACCTAAACCCAGTTAATATTTGATGCACCTCATCCATTGATCTCCTGTTTTGTTTGCGCTTTTTCTCCTTCCCAAAAACAAACAAACAAACATCGTTCACTACTAGAAAAACATGTAAAAAACGACAGATTTTAAGGCCATTTCGACACCATAAGGTGTCAAAAATTTAAGGATCGACACAACTGCCTGGTGTCGAGAAAATCGCTGTCAGAAATGGCAGGTCTGTAAATTTTGACTTCCTTAGTTGTCGATATTTACAAAAAATTAAGACACCTTTGGCTGTCGATATTTGTGCTTTTGGACACCTTCAAGTGTCTATATTTGCATGCATTACAGTCACTTTAAAAGTGCATTATCTACAACCATTTATGACACCTGTGCGTGTCGAAATTCCCACTTCAAATTTAAAAAAAAAATATAGATCGATAATTATTCATAATATAATAATGGTACAGCATAAAACGTAATATACAACGAAAACAAAAACAGCACACAAATCTTAGAATATATTATTCAGTTTTCAACATTTACATTAGGATTGCAATTCACAACTTAATTAAACTAAGAGCAATACAGTAAAAAAGCTTCCAATCTCTAGTTTCCAAATAACTGAGCAATATCTCCACCACTTAATTAGCAGTAAGAACCTACAATTGACATCAAACAATTATTGTCTCGGTATCAATTGAATACACCACCTAATAAAAATACTAACCCCTTCATATTGGCTCCATGGAGGATTTGCAGTAGCCATCTCAATAACTGTGCACCCAAGACTCCATATATCCACCGAAAGATTGTATCCATTTGAATTTTTAATTACCTGAAAAAAAATTGAAACTGAGATATAATTCCAGAAACTAGCATCAGCATAGCAATTTTTTTTGAACAATGCTAACCTCAGGAGCCATCCAATATGGACTTCCTTTGAAAGATAAAGGACTAGGTTCCCCACTTATCTGCAAAATTCAAAAACAAAGTGCGCCTTAGATAGATACAATGCTATTTCATATTGCCAGCTATTTAGGATTTCTGTTTTAGGCAAATCTGTTGAAAATTGACCTATTTCATGCAATTTGCATAAGATAAACTAATTCGATTATCTAAATGGTTTATGATTGGCTAATTTGAGTTGACAGATTCCATCTAAAATGCATAAGCAACACTTGGGCTAATATTTGTCAGTAGATAAGAGTGAAGTCCCACATACATGCTTTGCCATGCCAAAATCTGCAAGTTTGACACAGCCACTAGGATCAACCAGTATATTTGCTCCTTTAATGTCCCTAAAACAGCACAAGCATTACCATAAATGACTTGAAAGCTACCAAAATAAAGAGCTCTTACAAGTATAAATAATACACGACAAAAGCGAGGTCGTTAATCACTGACAGGAAACAGTAGCTTGCAGGTAAAAAGGAAGAATTAACTCACCGATGAACGGTATTTGAAGCATGCAAATATACAAGTCCCGACAAAATTTGTTGAGTATAGCTTCGGATAACAGGTTCACCAAGCTGTCCATATTCTTGAAGAAGTTTATGGATGGACCCAACAGAGACATACTCAAGATATATATACAGTTTATCACCAACCTACAAAAAATATAAATATATAAGATCTAATAAATTATGGCCAGACCATAAACGGTTTATCATCTCAGGACAATATTTCCAATTGTTTGAAAACAGCCATCAGCCACCAGAAAAGAAACAAAAAGGCTTAAGACACAATTTAAGATATTAATACCATTATGACAAAATCAAATCCGCATCTTCCTTTTTTTGTTCCCTTCTAAGAGCCATATAAAGATTGCTAAGCTCAAGCAGAGCAGAGGAGAAATTACCGATTCAGATCCATAATACTGCAAGATGTTTCGATGTCTTAAGCTACTTAGCAACAAAACTTCCTGCAAAGTTGTTTAGCAAAAAATAATTATTAATTATCCACGAAATAAACTGAAAAATCACATGGTACTAAATTCAGTTCCTCTAAGCATTTTTTAGTACACCAAATGTAATAAGGAAGACTTACTTGACCTAGCTGTTCAGCACATTCCCTTGATTTGGCATCATCTGGAAATACAGTGACCTCCTTCATTGCACACATCTCACCCGTTTCACTAACATCCAAATGACGAAATAGAACCCGTTATTAAACCAAGTTCTGTTAGAAGATTGTTAAATCAGAAACCTTCACATGAAGAATTAAGAAAAAGGAAACAAATGTCATGATAATAATAATAATTGCATTCTGTCATAGGCATTCTTCAGTGAGATTCAGTTGTTTACCTTCATCCCTTCACCCTGCCAAGATCTGCAAATCAAGTTAATCACTTGAAGAACTTTCTCAACTGACCACTCATTGTCCATTTTTTGAGCATCCATGTGGTTGTTGAAGAAGTCTAATACAAGTCAAAAGGAGTAGCCTGATTCAAACTTCATAGCATGTTTTCCCCATACAATAAAGATCAAAAGTAAACAATAGGAATACAAGTCTTCTACATACTCTTCTTTTGGTAAATTTTAGAAGCAGAAGGGGAATTTACTTTCAACAATTAAGACAGTGTGCAACAATTAAGCTCCAAAGTCATACTATAATTATAGATTGATGGGGTGAAAGACAGTGTGCAACAATTAAGCTCCAACATTTAAGAAAAAAATAAGAGCTTGAACTGTAGAGTTCAGTAAGCTTATATATACTGCAATATCAGTTTTTTAATTAGCACCATGCCATCTATAATTTGAATTTACTCCCCCCAAAGTAATATAGCCAGATTACTCCGTATTAGTTATGAAAAGCCAAGGAAAATAAACTAGTCAAATGCATTGGTAACATCAAACACACACAAACAAATACCTACATCAAGCAGACACCTTCAAGGAAAACAAAAATTCTTCAAATAATGTCCAACAAAACAACAGAGAGCTGAAACAATTTCTCACCTGAGAGCAATCTGTTTCATCTCCTTAAAAGCCTCAGGCAAGAAAGGAAACAAGTGTCTCCCTCCTCTCTCACAGTATACTGTCAAAGCACGAGATCAATTCAGACCAAAAACACAGGGAAAATGAAAGTTCGAAGAATTGAGATGATCAAAAAGAGACCTCGGCGTGGCCAGCGAGGCTAACTTTCTCTCTGCGTATGCGCTAAAGATGTCAGTTACATCGTCATCTCCGCCCTCATCTCTTTCTTGCATAATCAGTATCACGATAAGGAAACACTAGAATGTGGTTATTTACAGTACACTTCTTTGGAGACACGAGAATGTAGCACACCGCAAATCTGAAGAGAAGACACGAATTTCCAACACCTGAACCAAGTCGTAGCAATCAGGAGCCAAAATATCCAACCCTAGCAGTCCAATTTCATAAAACTCAACCTCAAAAACAACATCCCTAATTTAAACCCTAGCCTAGCATTGAGAGAAAGGGGATCTGAAAAAACTGAAATAGAACAGAGAGAGGAAGAAGAGCCTGGGAGCGAACCGTCGGACTAGGGCGAGATTTGCCGGAGAAGGCTAGAAAAGGTCGGAATGAGACGAGATTTGTGGGAGAAAGCTTGACTCCGATCGAATTTCGCTCTCCGGATTTCTTTGAGCAGTCAGGGGAGAGTTTTTGTTTGAGTGTAGGGTAAGTTTTTTCTGACTGAGCCTCCTTTTCTTTCTTTTTTAAAACGTCTTTTTTTAGAGTTTATCGACACCAGCGGCTGTCAAAATTTTGATGAATTTTGACTGTAAACGGTGTCGGTAATTTACGACACCCTAAGGTGTCGTAATTTTAGCGCGATAATTCACGCCCGTTTTTTTTACCGACACAAACCTTTTGTGTCGATACAAATGTGTCGAAAATGGCCGTCTTTTCTAGTAGTGGTTCTTTACCTATATAGTGGTGAGAATGTAACACTTGAAGCCTATACGTATCTTTTTTTTGGGTCAAAATCTATACGTATCTTGTACATATGTTGCTCATGCAGATGGTGTGAACAAGGAAACAAATTCAGCGATGGAAGGATTGGTAATTGGCTATGGAAACAAATTCTGTGACGTATAATATGCAGATAACAAACGATAATGGATGCAAAAATAGGGAGGATGGAATCGTAGAAATCGGATGCCTTATTTCTCAAGCAATCTGAGCCTTATGGTTGCACCCTTGTCAGTTTGTTGTCATTCAATCCTTCTTACCCTTTGACAGTTCTCTTTCCCGGCCACGACGTAGCACGTAAGGTATATAATTCATCGGTGGCAGCCAAATAATGGCTTGGTTTGTCTCCTCCTTTCAAAGTTGTCTTAAACATCATGCCTTTCTTCAAACTATATATGTTGGCGATGAATGATCATGACTACAAATTGAGGTTTATGAAACTAGGGATTTGATGAGTTCATTCATCAAAACCGTAGTTTTATGATTAGTTACATTCATCTTACAAAGCAACTAGTTATCTATGGCGTTGTGATTCCCTTTCTTAGCAATCGTCACACTTGAAAGATTATGTGCTGCCACTGAAAGAGATATTCGTGAACCTAGGGTTGGGGCTAGCAGCCGGCAACGTCTACAGGTTTCCACTACCAAGTGCGCCAAGTTTCGGGATGCTCGTGGATGACTCAGCTGAGGAATAGTTTATAGGCAGCACGGCTCGTGGGCAGTAGAATGGCCTATAACCTTACTTTCATCCCTTGTGTAGAGCATGCCATGGCCACTTTCCGGGGTAAATCAGATCCACTCAACACTTCTGTGGGAGGCACTTTGCTCGGAGGCTATCTTGCCTGTCCGACTGGCAGGGGCGGTCTTGTCCTAGGCCCCACCTTAGCCGTTGGGACTGGTTGCTACTTCGTCCTTCTCAATTATATCTGTGGTCCTCCATTCGAACAACCATATGACGATCGAACCTATGCTGAATAATTGAGTTTGAGGGTTAAGTTATGTGTTAGCTTGTCTAGTTCTTACAACTTTAGGCTTCGGTAACTTTGATCATGTTTTAGGACATGCCCTTGATGTGTAACTTCATTCTATATTTCAGTGTTTTTCCTAATTCACTCTTTGAACACCTATTTTCTTAGAGGATCAAGACTAGGCTATTTCTAACAGGATCGACATTATTCGTCTGTGATTTTGGGCTGTTCTACGTGATCTTCACTTGGTTGCGTTGATCTTTGTTTTTGTGCCAAGTCTTTTTCATTAGTTAGTTTGTCCACATTTACAATGTACAGTTTCATATACAGGATTCCACCTATTTTGATCCGATTACACTGTTGTCAAGCTAACGGTATTCCGAAGAGCCTGGTCAGTTTTTAATCAATTTGGTCAACGTTTTAAACACCATCTACAGTCTACATAAACAAACTAGAAGATGAATCAGTTATTTACAAAACACATGCATCTCACAAAAGATATTATTTTTCAATCCAACAAGAGTTTACCAAGGACAAAAGCCCACCAACTGAGAGCACAGCAAGAAGAAGCTGCAGAAGAAGTATCAATAGCATCTCTCCCAAGAAAATATAGGATCACATAGTATACACAGCAAACCGGCAAACCCTGTATCTGTCTGGAATATCCAGAAGAAACAGAAAATCTAAGCTCAGCATGAATAAGAACCGTGAATACGTCAGCTCTTCTCTGGAAGTATGCTCAATACTGGATGAGGGATTAAGGATTACCGATAACGTGATTTCATGTTCTCATGCATATATACATGAATGATCTCATTCCATGTTCAGTCCACCACTCTTCCATGTATAGTTATTGGGTATCTCCAATATTTTTCTGACCTGGTCCGGAAATAGGTCTACATGGCAACATCTGGGTCCAATCTCCTTTGTATAGCAGCCGCAGCCTAGATAGTATGAGGTGAATATAATCAGTAAAGTAAAAAAAAGCTTGAAGCACTAAAACAAAGATAGCTACAATGATTGGCCGAACCTCATAGTTCCCAACTTTAAACAAGTATTGCATCTCTTCCTTGAGCCGAGCTTGCTCTTTCATTGCTTGTGCCTGAAATATGACAAGGTTTATGATGCGCAAGAAGTTGGTAGGCTAAGTCGAATTACAAATGCATGGTGTATGAGGACCAAGAATCCTACCATTCCGCTCTGCATAGCATTCTTTAACGTGACAATCTCTTGCTGCTTTTGCTTTTCACGTTCTTGCATCAACTCTAGTCTGCAAGGCATTGCACAAAAATGATATTCAAACATTAAAGGAGACTCTAGAACCAGTTTGTGCTTGCTGAGATAATGCAGACAGTTCCACATGACAGCAGAATACAACTTCAAGAATGAATTACAGCAGCCTAAGTCAGCAGATACTGCCCTGGAACATCAAGTGAGTCCAAGCCCCCTTTGTTTATTCTAAAGTAAGCAAAAGTAAGAGTGGAAATGAAAGGTTTGGAAACGATGAAGGAAGTTGACCAAAATTCTGGTGATCATGCTAACTAAAACTCACAAACATAAGAGCTATCCAACAAAGGACCTATATGGCCTATCTTCCCTAGAGAAGAGACATATTATTTTTTTAATTAAAGAAAGTAGTACTGGTAACAAGATTTGTCCATCCCCTCGATAGTAAAGTCATGTTCACTTTAAGTAGAAATTCAGGTTTGCATCACAACGGAGAATCTGAAGCTATTAAGTGTAAGCATGCAATTAAATCTCCAAGCAAGTTTGTTTCAAAGAAGAAATATGAAATCGACAAGTCAAGTAAGCTGAGCCAAGAACAGAGGGGGAAAGGAGGGAATTATTTACAACATAAGGGTGTGTGTGGGAAGACGCTTACAAATTTAAGACTTATATTGCTAATATAAGTAATTATATTGTAATAACTAGTTCAAATAATGACTTACAAATAAAATCTAGGGACTATGATAACTGAAAACAGCACAAAACATACCTGCGCTGTTCTTCATCATTAAAAACGGTACGTTCTGTTGCAACTACTTTCTTCATCCCCTTCCTCATCTGCTTTGCCCTCTTATTTTTGTGATAGATATCAAGGTTATAGTACCTGGGATCATAATGATGGTAAGCATCAGAGTTAAGAACACAGAACAATATTCAACAATCATAATATACTCTACTCGATGCAAATTCTTCTTGTGGGAAAAAAACAAACTTATGAACATGCATTATAAAAACATACATTGGAATGCAAGTCACTGTGTACTGATTCATAATCACAAGACTGACAAATTTCAGCACTATAGATCACCAAAAACCAGATGCAAACACTTTCCAATATGAAAAAAAAATCAGTAGAGCCTTACTTCTTGGAAGTGAAAGTAGCTGTATTATAGTCCTCCATGTACCTGAAACATGCTTTCAAAATCAGGCCATTGAACAACACGATAAACAATCCAGAAGTTGTTAGTACTCTTCTTTTGGTTAAATTTCACATCCTTACTCTTTAAACATCTTCTTCTCTTCATAAATTGGCAGACTTTCCAAGTTCACCTCCTTCACCTCCAACAGCCATGCTGTGAACTCAGGTCTCTTGTTCCTATGAAATGCCAATTTATACAGTGACAACGAAGAACAGAAAATATGCTCATTCGCACTGAATATTCAACAAGCAAAACTATTGAAAGATTATGCTTTGAGAGGAGTTGAGAAGAGCTTACCACATATCAACTTCTTTGATTACCCCATATTTCCCCCATGAGTTGGTGACAGCTCCTTTCTTTCCTTTGTCCTTCTTCTTCTCTTTCTTCTTCTTCTTCTTCTCATCCTCTTTACTCCTCTTCTTCCCCTTCTCCCTCCTCTTCCTCTTTCTTTCCTTCTCCCTTTCCCTCTCTTCTCTCCTCTTCCTCTCCTTCCTCTTCCTCCTCCTCCTCTCCTCCTCGGTCTCGCTCTGGCTCTCTCCCGAATCCGATTCATACGAAGAAGAACCTGATTCCGAATCTGAGTATTCATCACTGTCATGCTTTCGCGACCTTCGTTTCGAACTACTACGCTTCCTCTTGCTTCTCTTACGCCCTCTCTCTTCTCCAGAGACGCTCGATTCGCTATCTTCGGAATCGGACTCGGAGTCCGAATC
>OZ002734.1:31354408-31470991 GCA_963924305.1 Polygonum maritimum
CGCCATGCTTGTGATCTCGTCTATCTATTTCTTTCCCTCTGTGAATCCGAGCTTCGAGTAGTGGGAAAGAAAGAGGAAGGGTTTCGCCTTCGCTGTTGATCTTCAGTTGTTTCTCGAACAGAAGCTTCCGCCGTAAGAGAAACGAGCTCCGACTTCCGAGTAGTAGCACGGGCCTAGTTAATGGGCTTTTGGCCCAATAAGTTAATATTACTGGCCCAATCAGTTGTTCTGATGGCTGTCTCGGTTGAAAACACGAGTGTTGAATGCATAATATGTTTCAATAGGTTCATCAATCGGTTAAGGAATGCCTAGTTAGGAATGCCTAGTTAGTTGCACATTCTTCTTCCTTTTCAATCTAAACTTCCAACTTTTTTTCCCTTGTTGTGGAGATTTTTGCTTCTTTGTTCCCTTGTCAAGGCAACGGAGTTCAAATCCCTGAGCAAGTGACATTGAAGTCCAATCCTAGTCTAGCCAATACCACAAAACCCATGATGGAGTGTCCTTCAAGCATATATATATGAGGGAATAACATGACCCATGATTATTATGTACATTCCTCAAGTGGGCATCAAGAAAGATGTGACACCAGAATACAAACCATACATAAATGATAAATTATTATAGTACAGAGATTCAGGAATTAACTTCAGTTAGAAGCACACTAGAAAAGTAGCATGGAAAAGGCACTGTACATACAAGAACCATACAGTCTTTAACATTTAAAATCTAGGGGTAGACTGATAAAAAGCCATAGTAGAAGTGTAGTCTGCAGATTTATCCATTATATGGTTCTGGATCACAAGAATTTCTCTATGCTTGTGGCGAGTGTTGATTTTGGAACAGCTCCTATCACAGCGTCTTTCTTCTCGCCATTTTTGAAGATTATAACAGTTGGAATGCTCCGAATTCCATAGCGCGTTGCAATTGAAGGGCTCTCGTCGGTGTTTACCTTAAAGCACTTAAGCTTTCCTACATACTCCTTTGCCAGTTCGTCAATCACTGGATGGATCATTCGACAGGGACCACACCATGGAGCCCAAAACTCAACAAGAGCAGGGGTTTCAGAATCTAATACGAGCGATTGCCATGTGGAGTCTGTAACAGCAGGCACTGCATTTTTCCAGGAAAAAAAACACCTCTTATTATGCTTATGAAGGCTGAAGGTTCACATCAAACAAACAAACAAGGCAGATGTGAATGTTGTAATCAATAAAAGCTATTGCATGCATTGCACATCATTTATGGTGTATTAGCTAACACTCCTTACAGCACCCCAAGTAAGCTACTGCAACAATATATTTAACTGAATTACAGCCAGTACAGTGATTAGAAGTTAGCTAATCCTATCAGTCGTCCTAGGTAGAACTCCACAACCTGCAGGTTGGTGAGCTTTGGCCAATTGATCAGACTAAATAGTTTGTAATTCCACGACCATTAGACCTGTTGCAGATGCCTATAACCCATGTTTAACTTGAACTCGTCGTCAAGAGGAATAGGGATGTAGCAGTTGTTGTATGCACTATGAAGTGCCAGGCACATTAAGATAACTAGTGAGCTTTCATAGAAACAAGTATTACCGCCCACATGCTTTAAGCAAAGAGAAGACCTATGATCAAATTGTTCACATAACCGTAATGAACCAAGCAACCGAAGTCTCTTATATGTTCTTAGCCAACATATTTTTGCCCTTACATCCTACAGAGGAGTGCATTTGGCAGAAGAAAATAAAGCACGGAAAGCCAACCCATGAAACACTACAAACCAGTCAATTCCCAATCCAGATTCCAACCAGGTAGCATAGCACATAGGCCAATCTTTAGCTGAATGAATTGGTTCAAATTGACACAAAAAGACAACCCGCATTCAAAGCACAACAAAGACAACTCAAGCTAATCAGACAACACCACGCACTCAATTCGCAGAATTGGTACAATCAACTACAACCATTCGAGACTACAATCCAAGAAAAGCACCAGATCAAAGCACCAAAGTGGTTTGCAATTCGAATATAATAGGAGTATTTATATCCGGCGTGTGGCGTCCACAATCAAGAGCAATATAGTACCAATCCATAGAATCACGACAAATAGGATTTTAACAACCGCTTTCACCTCAATCAATCAATCAAACATAACTACGAGATCGAGCAAAGGAAATAAACTGACCTTCGGTAGCGGTGTCCGGACTCTCGCAGACAATTCTTCCAGATCGACGAGAGACTGACCTAGCCGCTCTCGGATGGCGAGTTGAAATTCCAGATCTGATCCGGAGGCCAGTAAAAGCCGGCAAACTGGTCGATCTAACGGTGGCAGAGAGAGGAGAAGACGATGAAGGTGCGATCGGCGCCACGGAAGCAGCAGAAAAGCGGGGACCGGTGAGCGATTGGACGACCGCCATGGCTGGTGGATTGGAGCTTTGGATTTTGTTTGTTTGCAAGAGAGCGAGTGGATGAGGGTGTTTTGTTGTTGCGTTCTCTCGTTCAGCCAATGGGACATCGACAGGTGGCAAGGGTAACATTTTATTTTTTATTTTTAACAACAGTTTTTGCGTTAAACTACAAAGATGGTCGAAATGATGAATGAGGCGTGTGTGAATCGGAGGAGAATGATTTATTTTTTTTTTCCTTTTTTGTGGACTTACCGAACGTCCTGATATCTAGCTTCTTCTGATTCACAGAACAATCAACTTCACAAATTAAATAGCTAATTGCTTCTTTAGTTTCTATATTGCTGAAACAGGAAGTGATCGATTTTACAACGGCTGGGTTTCCCCTGAAACACAGAACTAATGCATCATTCCGAAACTTTCATGCATTCCAATCGTAAACTGCGGTGTCGTGGGGGTAGCAGACGCGAGCGCCACCATGACGCCGCAGGACAGCCCAGCCATCATCATTGGCATCGGCCTCCTCGTTTGTATAGCGATAGGCTACCTCCTTGGCGAGACGCTCTACCATGTCGTCAAATGCTGCACCATTTGTCGAAACCGAGGCAGTGGCACAAACGCGGACACAGAGGCAGGCGTGGTGGCGCGGACACAGACACATACGGAGACGGAAAGGACTAGGGAGGAGACGGAACAGAAGCTTAACGAAGGTAAGAGGAAGCTGAACCTGTTGCCGCTCGTGAGTTACAATAGCAAGGACAATACGTTGCTTTCCAACGAGTGTGCGATTTGCCTCGAGGATTTTGCCGAGGATGACGTGTGCCGCGTCATCACAGGGTGCAACCACGCGTTCCACGCACTTTGTGTCGATGCCTGGTTGGAGGTTCAACAGAGATGCCCTCTTTGCCGTGGCGCAATCTAGATTGTAGAGTATGTGTCAGTAGAAGACACATCTATGTCAATGGACACTCCAATAGAACGTTTCTCATTTCTGGCTCATGTCGAAAACGTAACAGAAACTCAAAGACTTGTATGGTCCCATGACATGAGACGAAACGAAACGGGAACTCGGACACTATTCTAGTTTCTGTATGCGTGTAGAATAAGATGGCATTGTAGAAAGCAATTACATTTTTGGAATGGTAAAAAAATAACTGATAAAGTAATTCAAGTTCTAATAGTTGATAGATAACAGGATAGATGTAATGCTGGAAAGCTTGAAAGCTCGAAAGCATCAAAGCACATTATCAAATGCAAAATAATTAGACCGCTCAATATATCAATTATAAGTCTGGTTCAAAGCACACACCAATACATACCTTCCCTAATGGAACTAACTAATGCCTCCAGCAGTATAGAGAGATTTAAGATTGTATCAGTTTGTAAAATACAGTCGGCCATAAAACAATACCTGGGAAGATGTACTCATGGGCCTTTCTTCTCCCAAAATTGAGTGAGCAAGGCAAGAAAAGTGCAAACATATGGCAGAACAAATTTCACTCCCCCAAATTACTTCAGAAACCAGCCCATCCAGCAGGCTGAGAAGTTGTCTTGGTTTCTCCTTTATATGCATTCCAAGATTGCTGTTTTTCACCTGTTTTAGGTATCTGAGAGGTTGAAGCAGGAACTGCAGTAAAACTCTCAGTTTCAAATCCCCATTTTCCGTCACCAGAAGCATTGTTCTTTTTGGGGTCGCCGTTTCTTTTCCTAACAGATTGAGGCAGGCTATTCGGTTTCTGTGGACCTGGATCATCAGAGAAGGCTTGCCATGGCTTTGCTTCAGAGTTTCCAGAATCTCTTTCCGGGAAACCTTGATGAACTGCACTTTCCATCTTAGTAATGTGGCAAAGACCACAAAGAGCAAAAAAATGGATGTCAGTGTAAATAAATCATTTATGAAGCCTTTGCAAAACCCCTAAAATTTTGATCAAACATGAAATTTTGTTACTATGATACCTGAGAAGTCACTGTTCCAGTACTTGATTGATTCTTTACAGCTTGCTTCAGCTCCATGATCTCCTGTCGCTGGGTGCGGCAAATTGCAGAAAGTTTTTCATACTTTGAGGTTATCTCTGATTTTTCCATGTTTGCTTGTTTTAACACCTCCTTCAATCTTTCAACCTCTTCTTCCAAGGATTCCTTTCTGGAGCTGCTAGTAGAAGAGCTAGAATTGAACCTAGAAGTATCAAACTCAGCAACAAAGGTGTTAAAAGCATCATCCTGAAAAGTTGCAGTTTTATCAAGCCTAGGGAAAGATTCCCTAGACGCAGCAGTCCTTTGGTTTGGATAAATCTGGTTGCCTTCTTCTCTCAAAGGGCTGGTTTTTCCAGTCAAAATGGTTCGATCTTGTTTGGAAGAGCTGTTGGTAGCTGGTTCCTGGTCGAACTTAGGATCACTTTTGTCCTCTCCAACTCTAGAGTCCTGAGCATGTGTAGTGGACCAAAAGGAACCAACAGTACCCCCTTTTGCACCATTCTTAGGAGCATGTGAGGGAGACACCTTTTTAGTTGATTCAGTTGATAACGGTGGGGTTGGTGGGCTTCTACGAGGTACAGCAGCCTTAGCTGTCAGTCGTGAAACTCCTATTAAAGATAAAACTAGCATGAATATAATAATCATAGTGGGCAATCAAGAATGAGCTTCGCACTTGAATTTGAACGTAATATGAGCTGGATTTGACAGAGGACATGACTGACACAAGCATGGACTATACTCAAGAATTCATTTTGTAACTTCGATAATATACTAAAATCAAATATCAATCACCTTCGTGCATTCCTGAAGGTGCTTGACTCATCTCAGGAGGCTGATCAGGTAATGACTTCTGCTGTCCCACAGGTAGTTGTTGGTTGACACGAAACCAGACCTAACATTTTACAAAAGAAAAAGGTTAATGAATATAATCATAAAAAGCCAGATTTTAAAGACAATACCTTCAGACCTAACCAAAAAATCCCATGATCATGAAGCAGCATGATTACCTGCGTAATATCTGGTCTGTCTTCTGGTGAAGATTGGAGCATATCACGTATCAGTTCAATAATTGTGGAGCTGTATTTGGGTGCATCTGGGATGCGGTAATTCCCATTTAAGATTTGAAGCTTTGATTCTCCGTCAAATGCAGATTTGAAATAGCATATACGGAAGAGTAAGCACCCAAGAGCCTATCAATCAAAACAAGTATAAATGAGTATTATAGGAAACCTTGAGTAAATAAAACAAGATCAGCTTCAGCTAGAGCTGGGATGCTACAAAGAACTTACCCATATATCCACCTTCTCGCTTATAAGGTCTCTTCTCAATAGATCCCACATCTATTAACAACAGAAAAGACAGATATGTTAACATCCTTACAATTTACAAGTGAGGGAAAAATTAGTTCGCCAACCTCAGGAGCTCGGTATGCAGGTGTTGTGTGCCTCCTAATGATGTCCTCCTCAATGCCCATTTCGTTAGCCTTCACAAAGCGCTTGTGGTTAATTGAGGTGCTTCCGAAATCACACAACTTCCATAAACCATCTGATCCCAGCAAAAGATTTTCTGCTTTCAAATCACTGGATTACATGCAAAGTTGTGAGAATCTCAACAGAGAATCCAAATAAAGTGAGAAAGAAGCCAAGAAGGTAATGAAATAAAGAACACAGACATGGCGTTTTGGGGAACTCTCATCACTCTTCCTAAACAAAAGGACGATATCAGGAATATACGTAGAGGATAACTGAAAACTGAACAAATAGAAAATGTAGGAGTAAACTGACATCAGAGAATGGAGACATTAATACTACTTATTAGTATAATCTATAAGAAGTTGATATCCAGTATATAACGAGGAAAAAAATATCTACCGCACCAATGTCACAAACAAACACTACCAGTATACCACATCCGTATCACAAGTACAAGCACATCCTTATAGATGCATCAAGCATAGATAGCTAATCCTGAATGCTAATAATGCATCATATGCATATAAGTTTCCACAAGATATGTCATCAAAAGTACATGAATATAATGTTCTACCGGTGAGCAATGGGAGGTGACTGGCAGTGCATTGCAAAGACTGCATTACAGATATCCCTGAAAATTGAGAGAACCTGAGTCTCCTCAAAGTATCCAGCACCTCTGTTCTCCAGGACAGTAACTAGAGACTTCTCACAGAATTCCATGACAAGAAGTGCTTCCTTTGTCCTTCCCATGTCCAAAATTGTGTGTGAGTAGAGAGTCACCACGTTAGGGTGCCCTCTTAACGATTTCATCACTGATATTTCTTTCATAACTAGCTCCACTGAGTCTTGATCATTACATATCATATGTTTCAATGCATATTGCTTGGAAGCATTTACAGCATCTCGAGCTGAGTAAACATAAGAGAACCCCCCTTCAGCAATAGCGTTCTTGACTTGAACTTTGATGTTACCAATATCAATGCAGCGGCCTTCAAGCCCCGTGGGCTCTTTTGGCAAAAAAGGTTTGAACTTCCACATGCTCAGACCTATATGAAGAACCACAAGTGAGCACAATTAAGAGCAGATCAGCAATTACCATGCACTAATTTCTTCTAAGGGAACCACATGAAGCGGTTGAATTCTATCTGATCAAGCAGTAAGACCCCAACATTCTCCCAGGACAATTTACAGCCTTTGGTTGATAAATAAGCCAGATATCAGCCATAAATGCATGAGAAATTGACATGCCCAAACCTTGATACACTAGGGATCAACAAGTGGCACTCTTTCCACAATATCTTCTGTAAGATTCAAACAATCAGACCCTTTTCACTTGAATCATATACAGCCTGAACCAATTAATAGTTGCAGATCACATCAAACCAAATAATAATGGCAACAATTTCCAAAAGTTTATCACTGTGAAGAAAAGTAGGTAAATTGAAAGTGGTCATTTTGTAAGCTCAGCATACTGTATTAACTAGCGAATCAGAAATCTCATCTCCAAATCAGAGTTGCAGCAAAATCATTAGCATATTAAAAAAAAACGAAGTTGAAAAAGGAAACACCGATCTTGAAAGATCAAACATTTGATCAACTTCCGATTTCTGCATCGTTCCCAAATCCAAGTGAGAAGGAGAAAAAATCATGGGGCGACGGATAGGAAGTTACCTGGTTCCTGATGAGGTGATCGACAACAGATTTAATCCTCGGCCAACCCAAATCTAACCTCGAAGATCACAATCTAGACAACAAACCAATTCAGAACGATTCAGCTATACACCGATACAATGTGATGCAACCGGAATCAAAAATTCAGATGCAATCGAGTAAAAATCCAGCCGATACGATAACGAATTAGCACACATACTAAAATCAAGGCAAAGTATCTCTCGGATCGATTTTCCAGCTACTCTAGCTACTCTAACCAGTCAACTGGACCAGAAAGCAATATGATCTCCGATTCCTTTCATCATACTTCGAGCAAAAAGAACAAAAATGCGAAGCAGAATTGCAGATCAAACAAACGCGATTTCATTTTCCTCATAATTTCGGACAGCTTTCATCACTTTATCGGCAAGCAAGAAGAGCGAGTGCAACCTGACAACTAAAACAGGAAAAAGCGAAAAGGATCTCGGGGGAACAGGAATCAGAAATCAGAAGCAAGCAGAGATCGAATAGAAAGCGAGTGATTTTAACAACAATGACACAAAAACCCTAGCAGCTCGAAATTGGGAAATTGGAAAGGGGAGAAGAGACACGTACACCCAAAAGGAAGTGGTTGAAGAAGAATGAAGAACCTCCCTAAGCAAGGGGAAGATAGAGAGGGAGCAGGACATCGGCGCTAAAAACGGTGTGAGACGGCCAAAGTTGGGGCCAAATTGAAATTTTTGTTATCTTGGTTAGGCCTAAAAAGCTGGGGCTAACAAAAGTGAACCGTCTAAAATCATGAAATCGTATCTTTATTAGGCCTAAATTTGAAATTGTTCTTTTTTTTTTAAAGTAAAAATTAGGGAATCCATCGAGGGGAATTCCTAGAGGGTCCGATTGGACGAGAACTTGAAGTTCTAAGACATTCGTAATAACATCAGTAGGGAGACTATGATCCATTTTAACAATTTTATCGGTCACATTATCCTTTGGACCCATGGTTTCAATCTTCGGAACTGAGATACTTCCATAGTGGCTAGAACCTATTGGATCAAAAATTGAAATTGTTCTTGTTTCTCAACACTAATGTATATCGTTTCCTTTCCAACTTTTCAAACTTTTGACCAGATAACAAGTTCGAGTTAATTTAGAGTGTGTGACCCAATCAACAAGGATCGTGAATTAGGTAAATTGATTTGCATCAATCGAAATGAAAGAGCAAAGACAATGGTCAAACTCAGATATTTCCCAACATCCTTCATGTCTAGTAGCACCTGACCATGTTTTTTATATACGGTCTATGTATAATATATTTGTACGACATGTCTATAGATAAAAGTAAAATTTTAACAATTGTTATTTTCCCTTTCAACAAGTTGTTAATATATTTTAGATCCGGTCTTAGGGGTGTCCAAACCCTTCGGTTAAGCGAAATTCGATTAGCTAAAAACACAAACCATAACCGAACCGTTAATCTCAGTTGACCGGGGATTGGCTAACCACCTTTTCGGTCCGGTTTTGTCGGTTAACCATTACCTATTTGTATGATTTAGATTGTAATAAAGATAACTAAAATGAATAGCTAAATGGGTTTATGTACACACAATGACATATTTAACATATAATTTATTAAGACTACGACTAAAAATACTACTACGCAAGCAAGAGAATTCAAAATGACCAAATAGGCCAACATCATCATTTGAAGGACAAAGGGTTTACGAGTAAATCAAACTTAAATATTAATATATAATAAAAAATATTTTTTTGCTTTTTTTGGTTAACAGATATTACAAAAGTGATGAACCGAAAGCAAACAGCGAAGCCGTCAGTATTCTCGGTTCGGTTAACCAAATCAAAAATTCAAGTAATATTGCTTTGGTTAAGCAATAAAAGTGTCAGTCTATCGATTTTTTTGGTTCGGTTTTTCGGTTTCAACTTTTTATGGACACCCCTATCCCCTATCTTATATGACCAAAAAGCACTACTATTAACGTACCACATATTATTTTAAAAAATTTACATAATTTTTCGAATATATATCTTAAGGTTATAGATTAACACTCAGGTTCTACTATAATTTAAATTTTGATCATTTGTATTAAGAAATGCATGCCCTTAAGATATATACTAGACCCAACTTGCATTGAGATTTGAGACAGACTCGTGACTTTATCATTAATATGACATGATACTAAAATATACTACAAAGTTACGCCATAAATCAAATATTCGGCTTTATGCATCAACAATACCACTTTTGACCTCTTAATCGTACCTTTTAGGCCCTGTTTGGTATGCTGTTGGAATCGGATTGGAATCAGGAATCGGAATGGAATCAGGAATCGGAATGAACCATTCCTTAGACATGTCGTTTGGTATTTTGCCGGAATGAACCATTCCAGATAATTTCGGTTTGAAATTATTAAGGTTTAGAGTTCTTAATTATGATTTTAAAGGTTTATAGTTATTAGAATACATAAAATAAGGTTTATAAACTTTAAGACTCAAAATGAAGAATTGCAATGTCTGGAATGAGCGATACTCTCCAATTTCTACTAGAATCAAATTAGCCTACGGACTTGGAATGAGTCATTCCAGGGAATGAAATCGATTCCAGATATCTCTCTGCCAAACAGGATACTGGAGTCAGTCATTCCTGATTCTCATTCCTCATTCCCAGGGAATCGTACCAAACGGGGCCTTAGAATCTTATCACGCTTTCATGTCACTCATGCTTTAAAACGTATCAATGCTCTTACTGGATCGAAGAATTAATTAAATTACAACTTTCCATGTCGACACTCCATCACAAAGTGTAAGTGGTTAGTTTGGCTTATAGTTATGGTCATTGACACATAACAAATTGTATAAATTCGTTAGAACTAGTATTAATTGTAACAAAACTTTGGCATTTAGCACATGTAGTTGTAGATTATAGTTTCCTCTCACATCGATCACGTTTCATTAATGGCACATTTCGTTGATTCATAACTTCAGATATATCAGGCTTATTCGGTATTCCATGGATAAGATAGAGCAGTCCGGATCCCCTATTGCTTTTAGTGTTTCATCCACTATTGCCTTTCCTTATATTGCTCCACCTGGAGATTTGTTTTAAACCTAATTTAATTAACTTAATTAAAACAGATTTATTGAAACAGAAAAAATTACCAAATCAAAACAAATCTAATCTTCTTCTTCTCTCTCTCACCGCCATTCAATTGTAGGAGTCTGATTGTGCAACGACGGTGGGAATCCTACGAGTTAATCCATCAATAACACAAACTCCTTTTCTTCTCTATCATTCTCTCCTTCTCTCTACTGTACGTCTAGTCTGATTTCCATTCTTTCTCTGTTCCTGTCTCTGAAGATCAGTTTCTATCGCAATCTTTACAGACTTTCATTCTATACCTACGTGATATATGTTAATTAAAAACACCCCTCAATATTAATAGAACAAGACACAAGAGCAACGATCAATCAAGACTTGAAATTCCACTGTACCCGTAAGGTGGAACTCTACTGTACACATAAAACTACTTTTATTATGTGCTTGATTAAGAACTTGTTTTCATATATTTTTTTGCCTCTTCTTTCATAGTGAAAGTGTTCGTCATAATTGCTTGATTGATGATGGAATTCTAGCTACTTGGAAGTGGCATATATATCAACTAGCTAGTATTTTTAAAGTTGTGGGGACATTTCAGTTGGTTAATCGAAACAGAGAACTATGACCATGCTTTTGAACACTCAACAATTACTTCTGCAGGAAATTTGGGTATCCTAAACTTACTGATTAATTGCTTGAGTACGTGGATTACATACAGCAATCAACTTAGAATAACCGATGCTAACACGTACCGCAATTGAATGGCGGCAAGCAAGAGAGGGAGAAGAAGGTTAGCAAACGGAGTAACCCCTAGGGAAAAAAAGATTATATTTTGTTTTGATTTGGTAATTTTTTCTGTTTTAATAATAAGCTTGTTTTAATTAAGTTAATTAAATTAGGTTTAAAAAAAAACTCCACGTGGAGCAATACCAGGAAGGCAATAGTGGATGAAACACTAAAAGCAATAGGGGATCCGGACTGAAGATAGAGGATTGAATCATTATTACACATACTTTAACTATTTCCTCCTAATTAACAAGCTGCCCATTCTTTTTTTTTGGGTCGACGGAGAGGCGGCACTCTCCGGCCTCTCGAGGAGGCGTTTTATTAATTAGGAAAAAAAGAAGGGCTAAGTAGTCAGCACGCGGGGGATAGCCCGACCCCTTACATCATCAAGCAAAAGCAAAAAAATCCCCTCAGGCGGGGCACTCAAAACATGCAATCCTATAGGAAAAGAAAAAGCTCTAGACGCGAGGCTATCCGCAACGGAGTTTGCCTCTCGATACACATGACAGAACTGGATAGACCAGTCCCTACTAATAAAGCCTTAGCACATAGAGACCAGGCTGAAGAGAGGGTGGTTTCGTTTCACACCGGAACTTAGGAGGTTGATAGCCAATTGAGAGTCCGACTCAAGAATAACCTTACGATACCCATATTCCCGAGCCAACTTCAATCCGTTCAAAACCCCCCAAAGTTCCGCCATAGGGACCGAGCAAGCCCCTATATTATGAACGAAACCACCAACCCACTTACCATAACTATCCCTAAGGACACCACCCGCCGTCGCCGCGCCGTCACGAACCGCCCCATCTGTGTTTATCTTGATCGTTCCCTCGTCCGGCTTGGTCCAACCTATCTCCTGGATCCTTGCATGCAAGCACCTGCTACTTTCTTTATTTCTGTCCAACATCACGTACGCCTCCCTGGCTTTCTCTAAAATGAAGGATTTCTTATCTCTGCATGGCTCCACATTTGAGAAGATCTTTGCATTCCTTCTCTTCCAAGTCCACCACAGCGCCATAGGAAAAATTGAAGTCCAAGCCACGTCCTCTTCAGATTTGGTCATCAACATGTTGACCCTAATCCAACTAGCAAATCTATCCTGAAAAAAATCCACATAGCCATTAGTAGCTCTAAGATCAACCCAAACCGATCTAACCTCAACACAATCTCGAAATAAGTGTTCGAGAGTCTCCTCCTCCGAGCATCCAAAGGGGCAGTTCCGGTCATGAGCGATATGTCGCCGGCATCGTTCGACGTTTGTGAGAACGCGACCCGCACTTGCCAGCCAAAGAAAGCATCGGGCTCGTTCCGGAACCTTGCTCCTCCAAATCCTGTCATAAAAATTTTTATCCACATTAGCCATGTCAGAGAAACCACAAACAAGATTATATCCTGAGGACACCGAGTAGTTTCCGTCTGAGGAAAAGCTCCAGCTAACTTCGTCTTCCTCTCCTTCCACATCCTCCATCACGACCGTCGCCGACAACTTCAAAAGGGCCTGCACAGGCAGAAGCGTGGCAAGCAGCTCCCAATTCCACCCGCCGGAATCCAGCCAATAATCTCTAGCGGTATGCTCCTGTTGATCCGGCTCGATAATACCGGTAGCTAACGAATCCAAGGGAGCGTCAAGAAGCCACCGATCGGACCAGAACCGAAAGGAGTTCCCATCTCTCAGCAGCCACCTCATGCCTTTGTTTAAGACTTCAAGGAAGCCCATCTTGATTCCCTTCCACACATTCGAGCAAGCGCTAGTATTCCCAAGGGCACGATCAACGTACTTCCTGCTCAACACCGAGACCCACAAATCTCCATCCTCCATCAAAAAACGCCATCCGAGCTTGGCAACAAGGGCGAGATTCAGCTCCCTCATCGACTTAATCCCGAGCCCACCTAGCTGTTTCGGCTTAGTAATCGTCTCCCAAGCAACCTTGTGCATGCGACGCCGCTCAAGAGTACTACCCCATATGAACGAGCGGTTAATTTTATCAATCTTCCTACAAACGCTCTTAGGAACAAGAGCAGCCGACATCGTATAAACAGGGATCGAGGTCAACACCGATTTAACCAAAGTCACACGACCCGCAAAGCTAAGCGTACGGGCGTGCCAACCCGACAATTTGGAGTTGAATTTGTCCAAGAGATACTCAAACGTGTTTTTGTTGATAGGCTTGTGCAAAATGGGCATTCCGAGGTAAGAGCCCAAATCCTCTGTAACATTAAAACCACTAGCTTCCTTCAACTTCCTTCTAATCCTGCGAGTGACATTGTTTGATACAAAAATCTTGGATTTGCTAGCACTAATTTTTTGCCCAGAAGCAGCACAAAAAGCATCAAGAATTTTCTTAATCACCCGAATTTGAGACACCGAGGCTTCCGCAAATAATAATATATCATCCGCAAAAAATATGTGCGAGAGCCTAGGACCATCCCTTGTCAACTTAATCGGTTTCCAAGAACCCTCCTCCACCGAACTCAAGATAATATGGCTGAGTCTTTCAATACAAATCAAGAAGAGGTACGGAGAGATGGGATCGCCTTGTCTCACCCCCCGCGAAGCCCGAAACTGCGAAGCCATTTCCCCATTCCATAACACTTGCATCCGAGGAGACGTAACACACGCCATGACCCACTCAACCCAGCAAGCAAGGAAGCCAGCCGTAAGAAGCGAGCTTCGCACAAAATTCCAACTCAATCTGTCGTACGCCTTTTCAAGGTCGAGTTTAAGGATCATCCATCCCATCTTGCCCCTTTTTCTTCTCATAGAATGGACTACTTCTTGGGCAACGACGATGTTATCCGTTATCAAGCGCCCAGAAACGAAGCTCCCTTGGGTTGGGCCGATGATATCGGGCATGAGGGGCTGCATCCTATTAGCCAAGACTTTTGTGATGATCTTGTATAACACGTTGCACAAGCTGATTGGCCGAAATTGACTGATCACTTCCGGCTTAGCGACCTTTGCAATCAACACTATCAAAGTATCATTACTGCCTTCAGGGAGGTGAGAGGACCGAAAGAACTCCTGCACAAATTTGGTAACCGAACCACCCACAATGCTCCAGCACTTCTTGAAAAAACCTGGATGGAATCCATCCTTCCCTGGCGACTTCAAGGACCCCATACCGTTGGTAGCTCTCCAAATTTCATCCGCAGAGACTGACCTCGTAAGGGACACGAACCGCTCATCATCAATCTGCGGAAAGCCAATATCGATCATCGGGAAGGCACCCATATCAGCAGGCTCGGCAGTGTACAACTTCTTGTACAGTAGCTAAGAGCTCGAGATCCTCCTTGTTGTCTATCCAAGTGCCGGCCTCATCTTTCAAGCAATCAATTCTGTTATGTCTCCTGCGAATAATAGTCGAAGCATGAAAGAACGAAGTATTTCGATCTCCATCACATAACCACAACTCCCGGGATTTTTGGAGCCATAACAACTCCTCTTGCTCAAGCACACTGTCGACTTCCTTTTGCAACTGAGCTTCTGACTCTAAAAGGTTAGGGTCCGACGCCGCCGCTAGACGACTTTGCACCCTTTCAAGCTCCACAAGCAACGACTTCTTCCTCTGATGGATATTACCAAAAACTTCTTTATTCCAAACCAACAAATCAGTTTTTAAACCATGCAGGGCCTTCGGGGTCTCCACATCCTCACGCCAACTCTCCTTGAGCTTATCATTGAATTTGGAATGGGCAAGCCAAGCCGCCTCGAACCTGAAAGGCCTCCTATCTCTTCTCAAGTTCAAATTCGGGCACAGAGACATAAGTAAAGGGCAGTGATCCGAGGAGAACCAAGGAAGGTGTCTTACACTCGCCTCTGGCCAACACACCCGCCCCTCCACATTCATAAGAACACGGTCCAACCTTTTGTGAACAACCATAGTCGGAGTCAGCCTACGGCTCCAAGTGAAGCTCGGACCAGCAAATCCAAGATCAACCAAACTCAGCTTGTTACACAAAGAGCTAAAAGTAAGAGAGTCCGCATGGAGGCCACCCGTACCACCTTGGCGCTCATGATTAAAGATAATACAGTTGAAATCGCCACCAATCATAATCGGACCACTAAGACGTCTAACATCCCTCTCCAACTGTTTCCAGAATTCTTCACGACGGCTGAATGACGGAGGGCCGTAGACGAAAAACATGTGAGCTGGTGTATTATTTTGCTGAAAAGAAGCATGGATGTAGTTCTCAGTCTTCAACTCAATCTGTAAATCAACCGACCCCTTCTTCCAAAAAAGCCAAACGCCCCCTGCAAAGCCTCTCGCCTCCACAATATCGCAGCCATCAAAACCCAGTCGGCCAATTTTCTCACAAACAGCTCGAGCTCTCTCTCCTGAAATTCTGGTTTCAAAGAGGGCCAACACATCCACCCGATTGAATTTACACATGTACCTAATTGCTCTTCTAAATCCCGGTTTTCCACTGGTCGATCAAGCAGCTTCCACCGCGTCATCCTTCTTCTCGCTGATTCCCGCGACCAGCCCTAGGTCGTTGTCGGGGGAGGTGGTCGATGAGGTTCCGTTTCTACGTCCCAGCTTCGCACGTCGTTTCTGTTTTTGGGCTTTGGAGCCCAAATCCGTCTTTTCCTGCCCATCCGATTTAAAAATTTAAAATTGGGTTTGCATCCCTTGGCGCCCTCTGCTTCGCACATAACCATAATATCCTGCACAAAATCTTCACTCTTAGATCCCAAATCAGATTGATTTTTCAAATTAATATTCTTAACACCAACTTCCTTAATAATAGTCATCTCCTTCCCTTTCTTTTCCACACCGTTACCAACCACGGGATTAACGCTACCCTCGTCGCCAACCTTCAAGGCAGCAAATCGGTTGACTACCGTCATTGTCGGACCACTTGTATCCTTCCCTTTCCCGTTTTTACGAGCGTAATCCTTTTGAGGTTGATTCTTTCCATTCTCTTGCTTGCTTTCCCCGCCACTCTTGTTACTTCCCCTATTCGGACGAACTTTCCTTTCGGGAATCATCCATTCACCGTACAGGCCCTTCCCGGTTCTCGCCGCTTCGTGAGCCGTCATCGGCGGATGCTCAACGCCGGAGCTAGTCACACCAGGATTGGCCACCGTGAAAATCCCGGTCGCCCCGCTCACGGTTTTCGCAGGGGCTGCCGAGGATGAAGCTTGATCGCTGGACTTGTTCGGGGCTGTCACCGCCAGCCCTGCCTGATCGGGGCGAAAGGGGCAGTGGCTTTTGAGATGACCATATCTACCGCAATCAAAACATATGGTCGGAAGCCCTTCGTACTCCACTAGCAAGGTCTCACCATTCACGCAAATCGTGCCCTTCAACGGCCTCTCAAGATCGACTTCCACGCAAATTCGGGCAAACTTCCCACGGTAGGTATACAAAGTTCTCGGGTCTACACGTATCGGCTTGCCAATACCCCTAGCCATGTCCATAAGGATCGTCTCCTCATAGAGCGTGACCTGGAGATCAGAAATCCGAATCCAAGTAGGCGTAGTCAGTATGGGATCGGCGGTCCTGAACTTCGGGGTCCACGAACGAACAATCAAGCATCTTCCAACAAGCTGCCCATTCTTAATTAACACACAAACATATTATTATTTCATTCGTTCAATCACAACTATATATATCTTCTCCTGTTTGGCGCCTCATATCCCATATCCTCCTAGCACTTCTTCTGGCAAAACCACAACAAAAAACATGAGAAACACAAATGGCACTAACAACTCATTAGATATCGATCATCTTCAATCAGAAAATTCGTTTGTACCTTGTTCTTAACGCGAACTATGCTCACGCGCTCTTCCTTTTTTTCAACGCGCGTAATCGTGATATGAATCTCTTCATCTTCATCGTGCACAAGGCCCCCAGGACCAACTCCGTGGCCAAAACACTGCCTTATTCCACGGCCACGGTGCTTGTCGACGATCGCTTGCTCGTTCTTGTTTTTGTGCCAAAAGTGGTGCTTCTGCTCGAGAGCGAGGGCCTTGCAAGGCACCCCGTTCGCAGCCACAGTTTGGCTTGCTCCACAACGCGCAGTTTTGGGGGCGGGCTTGCACATTTTAGTTGAGGCCATGGATTTCACTTGTCGCTAGGTAGCTTGCTAATCTTGTAACTAGCTAGTGTTTGAAAGTGTCAAAGTGGAGCTCTTAAGAGGTCCGTTTTATACTGATCAGTTTTAGTGGGATGTTAGTTATTGTAATAGTACATTTGCTTGCATTTTTTTTCAATGTTATTGTGTAGCATATATCCATGGCCTCAAAGTGACAAGGCATATATTCTACGTACTTGTGTGGCTAGCTCCTTGAAATTGTGTCCATTCATGGTGGATTCCTTTAATTTATATTATATATTGGCGCAAGAATTTCGTGTAATGAACTACTATTGTAATGGAACGATAAGATCGATATCATAATATATTAAGCCTTATTATCATCTTCTCTAAATGACTCCTGATTCTTAATTTGCTTCTGCTTTAACCACGTACACCTTTCATTCTAGCAATTGAGCTATTTTAAAATTTGTTTATTTGCCTTATCAATGACCTCATTAGCTACTTCTAAGATATAGGAGAAATTTGTCACCTTAATTTTTTAATTTTTTTTGGTTGAGATTTGTCACCTTAATTAGGGTACACCTCATTGGGAAAGTCTTACAAAATAAGATATTTTTTTATCCAATAAATCAGATTTATTTTTTTATATTATACGACATTTCACAGATTTTAAAAAACAAAAGAAAAATGATCACAGATTTATCTTAGATATATACACCTCAAATTAAAGGGCAACTAGTTTAACCCCCGTACCATGTACGGGTAATGTGATTATAAATCCAATTTAATATAGATATGTAATGTCAATGATCATGTTAAAATGATAGGATCATATATTTATCTTCGTATTATGATTAATGTTTTTTATCAATAGTAAATCAACTCATAATATAAATAAGTTGGATTTGTTTAAAAATTACTTTATGATATATATGACATTTTATTAAATATTAATATTTATGGGAAGATTATAAATAATTCTGGGTAAGTGATAGTTTATAATTTTCGGGATAATTCATAATTTTTGGTAAATTTTAATCAATTTTTACGGGATAAGATTATATGAGATTCTAACCACCTAATTTGTATAAAAGAGGGCCCGATTGAATATTTTATTATTGAAATGACACGTGGCGCAAATTTTGGCTAGACACCAAGTTAATTACTTTTATAGAACGCTACGTTCTCATTCACATTCTTTAATTACAAAATCATGCATAGGTTAGTTCATTTATTAATTACTAATAATTCACCCTCTGATAGAAACATAGGCTTTTTTTCCCTCTTGTTTTTCGATTCATCCAAAAGTTCCAAACTTCGACAATTAATTTAGTGTTTGAAGACAAGTATATGAGTGAATTATAAATGGCCTTTTTCAATTTCGGACACACAACTCTTCATTGTGTAATGGAATACCACGTGTATTTTTGTTGGAAATCTAGTGTTTCCATGGGAACAGCAGGGCTGTTACCATAGAAACAGTAGTAGACATTTCCTTGTATTTTGATGATAACAAACGCCATGTGACTTGATGGTTTGAGTATTTCTTGAGTGTTTTAGGTGAAACAAGTATAACAGGGAACAAGAAAAGCCATTAAGAGAGAGAAACAGTAAGGGTAACAGTGTGAGGTAACAACACACTGGTACCATGTCAAGGAATGATGTGAACAACATTATCGCAGAGTCATAGAACAGTGTCAAGGAACAACACTGTTACCGCTGAGGAGACAGTGTCAGGGAACAACACTGTTACTGTTGAGGGAAACAGTGACATGGAACAGCAGCGTCAGCGCGAGAATGGTTGCTAAATAAGGAAAACGAAGAAGCGCGTATCCCTTTGACGCGTTTTAACAGCTGACTGAGTTTGTTATTATCTCTAGAAGGAAGATAATATCTTGGAGGATCAGATCAAATCAAATCGTAGCCCAAGGAGAGAGGGATCGGTTACAGCTACAAGATAAGATTGTGTGTTGAGATTTGATTGTGTAAATCTGTTTGTATCTAGATAATTACGTGGAAAGATATTATATCAGACCTAATTGTCCATTATAAATAGGATTAGACTTTAGGGTTCTAGAGTGTCTTTCGTCGTCGTTCGTTGTCGTCAGAGAGGACCCCTTGGAGTTCTTCTACTAGGGAGAAAAGGAGACTTCATTGTAGAGAAGGAGTGGCGACAATAAGGAGCATATGAAGGTTTCTTATTAGTCCATTGGAGAGGGAAGAAGCAGTCATTGGAGCTTTGAGCGTAGATCTTCAAGGTGATTGCATAAGGGAACGGTGGCCGCTGCAGAGGCGTTGTTACCACCAAAGAAGGATGCGAGCTTCTGAAACTTGGTGAGATGCCATGTTTCTGAGGTAACTTAGGTTGGATTTTGTTGTACTTGAATTGGTTATACGTTCTAGCTAGAGGGCAATGAGGTTAGGAGAGTATTCTAGGAAGAGAGTACGTTGGTATCTTGACATGCCGGATGTGGTTCGTGATAATCAATTAAAGTAGTACGTGATTCAAAATCCTTCTAAGGAAGGTAGAGGTTTTACTAGAGTAATAACTAGTTGGTTGCTTTAGCTTTCCTCTCTAAATATCGTGTCTTATTGTTTGATTGTATTTCCGCTGCGTGAAGGACTGGTACCCCCAGGGTAACAGTGCTTGCTCTGTGACTAACACATACACCCCCAATCCTAACAATTTTGCGTACAACAATATTGCGATGAGAGTTAGAATAATGTTCGATACATACAACAATATTGCGATGAGAGTTTTAAGTATGATTTTAACTTGTAAAGTGGGTGGAAGCAAATTTCACATTCATTTAATCAAGAAAGGTTGCGTTTAAAATTCTATCTTTAGTATCCATTGATAGATCTTACTTCTATCTTCGACTCCTTTAACTTTATGCTCAATAGATATCTATCAAATCACCTTAGGTTTTCGACCAAAAAAAAAATCACTTTAGGTTTGTCATATTTTAGGGTTTAAATGAAAAGTCATTTTGACATGGGGTTCAATTAATCGAAAAAGAAAAAATTACTTGGAATAATCTCAAGTATCAACATTCTATCAAAAATAATCTCATATTTTGATATTGTCTTTAGCAAGAATGTTCTTGAGATTATTTTAAGTCATTTTTCCTTCTAAGAATCATAATGACAGAGTAGATGGAAATAAGGTTTTAAGTTTGAACTATATGCTGTACAAGATGGAAGTGTATGTTCCATGCATATAATTTATGCAAGCTAGTGCCAACCCAAATTGAATTGATGATAAATTACTTCACAAGCTTTTGGGTTGAGCCGTTGAGATCGATGAATAGCCCAAGTTTAATGTATTGGAACGATCAAGTACTGCTAATGTCACTGTAAAAATTTCTTGATCCTTGTACAATTTCCCAGGCATGTACGTTAACCAATTTAGCTAGCCAAGTTAGTATGAATTTTAGTCGAGCAAAATTTTGATCGAATCAACTCTGATTCCAATATAGCTCGATTCTGGTCCGTCTGTTAACTAAAGAACATGCTTGATAATGTATTTTGGCATGTAAACAATTAATATAAACATCTCAAGTTTGGTTCTGGTAATAATAACCCTTATAGTGTAAAATGAGAAACAATCTCCATCGTTAGATCTTTCGGATCTAATGGTAGAGATTAAAGAAGGAAATAAGGAAAAGGGAAAGGCGGTGGCAAACTTGTAAATAAACTAATTTTGACCAAAAAAGGTTCATTGTGTTCCACTTGTAGGTTCATTGTGTTCCACTTATAGGTCCATTGTGTAATGGAAAGTAGGTTCATGAAGTTTAATTGTTTGGTTCATTGTCTTCAACGTGATGGTTCAAAATTTTAAATCACTCGGTTCATATATGACGAGATGCGTAAAATTTATAAAAGAAAAATATTGAATTCATTGTTTTAAAGTTCATGAAGTTTATTTATTTGGTTCATTGGATTCGACGTAATGGTTCATGAGTTTGAATCACTCGGTTCATATATGACAAAATGCATAAATTGTGTAAAAGAAAAGAATTTGGTTCATTGTGTTTTACTTGTAGGTCCATATCGTGTAATTATACAGTTCATTTAATGTTAAAGTGCATAGACGATAACTTAATCCTCAAACACACATAACAAAACATTGTTTGAGGTTTATACTCAACCGTACAAGTAGTAATGAAATAAGAACAATCTTGTGATAAGTGAAGAATGTAGGCATCGTATCGTTCTCATCTCATCCAATGGGGCTGCACCAATGGTACTCGTATTATTATGAAAATCCTTCGATGAAACTCTATCAGTACTAGCATCACCATTTGAATGATACATGTTAGAATGACCCGAGCTTGATGAGCTATCAAGAAAAAAATGTAAAGCTATGTGTAAAGTGACATGAAACACATAATGAGTACTATGTGCAAATACGATTCTTATTTTGGTTCTTAAAGAATGTCATTATGGTTCATAAATTTTCAACGAATGATTCATTAAAAATCATAAAACGGTTCATGTAAATTATGGCACATGTGTTGAGGCATTTTGTCGAACACATGGTGGGCAATCAGACAAGCATATACTTTCAACCTCTCTATTCAATCGAAATTATGAATTTGCAATGTAAAAGACATAAACAATCTACAAAAGAAACGTAAAAGTTATGTGTAATACTACATGAAACACAAAATGAGTACTACAAATGGGCAAATGCGTTTATTCTTTTGGCTCATAATGAATGTCATTATGGTTCATAAATTTTCAAGGAAAGGTTCATATAAAGCCATAAAACGGTTCATCTAAATTAAGGCACGTATGTTGAGGCATTTTGTCGAACACATGGTGGACAACAGGACAAGAATGAACTTTCACCATAGCTATTCAATCGAAACCATCAAAATTGAGTTGTTCATGTTGCCATAACCTTTCGACAATGCAAATTTAATGAGTTCCCACAAAAGAGAGCAGATTAAAGCAAAAACATCCCTAGATTAACGAGTTTCACAATTACAAGCACAATTGATAAAAGTTCACAAAAATAACAAGTTTCAAATTTTGAAATCATCTACCTAAATCCATAAGAAAGGAATTAGAGGTCAAAGGAATCAGATTGAACTTTGTTGGAGAAGGGGAGTTGAAGGGAATCATGTTGGAGAAGAACAATGGATGAACTTGGGGGGGGGGGGAGAACAAGGGATGTATGGCGATTTCCGAAGGAGAACGATTGAGAAAGTTGGGAACGAACAAAGCCGAAGGTCGATCAAAGAAGGATTGGAAGTAGAAAAAGACAAAAAAAAATGTCCCTTACATGTAAAAGGGACTTAAAAAGTGGAGGCAATCCGGACCATTCAATTCTGGATATCTAACGGATGAGATTTGATCTCATTTTACATTTTAAAGGTTGATCTCACCTGATCTCTTTTCTAAACATCTCGTATTAATGTTTTTGAGCATGTTTCTTACAATATAGTGAAAATTGATAAATAGATCACATTGTAAGGGCATCGATCTACTTTTACCAACACCTTTAAATTTCAATTTTTATGTCTCTTTTAAACCAAAATTTAGATAATTACTATGAAAATCAAAGAATTTGTGTATATATAAGCATCTATAATTTTTCATGTGAAATATTTTTGATATAATACTTTTTGCGATTGAGTTTTTTAATATATATTTGAAAATTCAAATTAAGTGTTTTCAAGTTGTTGAATTGTCTCGGGCTAGAGGATTTCAAGTTTCGAAAAAGTTCAAGGACGAGTACTTGTTTTTAGTTATAGGTAATGTCAAATCAATTCGCTCGAGTTAGATAGAGTCGAATTCAAGTCCTATAGTGCTCTTGTCAGCCCTAAGTTTGAACTTGATTGATTGGGGTTGGGTTGACTTCAAATGTATACACCTTTTTTCTATTCAAAGTTGAGCCGAGGGGTTAGTTTTCTTAGTTAGTGTTTTTTAACCTATACTTTAAAGTATCTCCAACAAATTCCCTATAATTTTCTTCAAAATGGAGCACACAAAGTCAAATTCTCCAAAAAATACTTACTTCAACTCCAACAAATTCTTTTTTTTTTAAAAATGGAGCATTTATTAGTTTTATTATATATATAATGTTTTTTAAAAACTTAATTAATTAATGATAAATTAACATGTCATGAATTATCAGTAATAAATTTTCCAAGTTAAAATGGAGGATTCCCCAAATATAGAGAAACTACATCTTGTTTGTACTTCTATCTCCATTTTTGAGAATCGGATAGAGAATTTGTTTGACCAAAAACATCACAACATTCTCCAAAAATACATATATCAACGTATATGAGGAATTTGTTAAAGTTGCTCTAAGGTCATAAATATCGGAGGGCGGAGGGAACAATGGAGTATCAACAAGTATCACAAAAAAGGAAAATAATGTGAAATTGGGTATATGGTATCACCGAGTGATACATATATCACAAAAAAGGGAAATTATGAGTTCAGGTTAGACTTAGGTATAACTTCATTTAGAATATATGATAATATAGAGTCGTGTATAAATTCATGATTTAGGAGGAGGAGTGATGTCCGCGTTTTAAGTAGATTTTTAGGGTCTAGATAGGTTAGATTTAGTGGTGTTTTGTGGTTGAGTCATGTGTTTTTGAGTCTTTTTGCATGAGTTTTCGTATTTCCTTGAGATTCGGAAACTACGCATATTTGTGTCGTTTTGTAGGTATTTCGAAGCTTGAAGACGAGTTTGGAGCAAGGCTAAGAGAGAATGGACAAGTTAGGAGGAAGATTTTGAGTAGATAAGCTAAGGAGAAGAGCTAAAGAGAAGCCAAAGCAAGAAGAAAAGTGAAGGAAAAAGTCCCAGGATCGAGCCCAAGGAGGGTCGAGCTCGAGCCAGATCAACAACTTGGAGCCCAAGGAAAATAAGTCTCAGGATCGACCTTGAGGGGGGTCGAGATCGACCCTACTTGGGTCGAGATCGACCCTACTTGGGTCGAGCTCAGCGACCGACTTCCCTTATTTCCGGATTTACTTGTTGAATTTCCTAGTTTGTATTTTAGGAAGGTTGTTTCTTTGTGTTTCCTAGTTAGATTAGGACTCCTTTTCTTCTATAAAAGGAGGTTGAACCTTTAGTTTTTAGTGGTCAATTAATCAATCAAGACTTGGAGAGCTAGGAAGAAGACTTGGAGAGCAAGTTTGAGATTTTGTAAGATTGATCTTTTGTTTAATTTGAATTCTAGTTTGGTTTTGATCATGTCTTCCTCTTCTTCTTCCTCTTCTCTTCTTGCTATGTGTGAGTAGTCCTCTTAAGTTCTAGGGTTGGGCAAAAACCCAACACAATCATGCATGATTAAAACTTGAATTCATGACTTGAATGCTTGATGATCCTATCTAACCTATCTTGTGCTTAATCCTTGGTGAAAATTGAGGCATGTCTTGTAATTAACCCTAGCGAAAGTGAAAAGTTAGTTTGATTACATCTAATAGGATTATTTGTGAAAGTTGATATTCCTAGGTTGAAGGATAGGTAGAAAGTTGTTTGATTTGCGAAAGTTGATTGAATAACTTGAATTGTTTGCGGAAGTTAACTTTTCTATGATCTAGATGGCATGATAGTTGTCAATTCTTGTTGGAAGCATGTATGGTTGTTGTTGTGGTAGCCCTAGCCCTAGGATTAGCCTTTTATACTGATTGAAATTCGTGTCTTTTGCCTTGATCCCGACTCCGTCCGTCGTGTTCAAGCTCTCGTTTGTGATTGTGTACGTTTAGTGTGCGTTCGTGCCTATTTTCTCTCAGGATCGACCCACCTAGGGTCGAGATCGACCCTCTTCAGGTCGAGCCTGAGTTGATTTGTTTGCGTTTCTTTTGCTCTTTTCGTAGTTTTTTGATTAAACTAGCACTACTCTCACTCCCGTGGACGATCCTGACTTCGCTATACTCAGCGGGGTCTTGACTACAAATTTATTTGTTCAAGAAACCCTTCAGCAAGGAGGAGGGTACCCGTATGAAGGTTTCGGCTTCCGTTACCATAGTGCTTGGAGGCTCGACCGGCGGCGACGATGATGACGACGTTACGGACATGTTCGGGAAACTTGGGAGTTTTAGCTAGCTAGCTAGGCTCCTTAACTCGATCAATCAACTTTGTGCTCCCATATCTCTGTTTTAGTACCTAGTGACCTAAATAAATTAGCTTGTAGTTGTCATCCTTGGTTTGTCTTTCGGTTCATGCACCGTGGGTTTTCTCATGAATTATATGTTCTTTCTCATGGATCTTTGGTTCTATTTTGATTCATGCTTGATAATGTCTTCGGGCGGGTCGGGTCGATTTTGCGAGTCGGGTCGGTTAATTCCACCTATACCAAAGGGTTAGTTGGCAATTTACTATTCGACCATTTAGTATCAGCTCCCCGGCCACACTATAAATAGCAGCAGTCGCTAAGTTTTAACTCGGAGAGCATTACGGAAGAGAAACAGAGAGATAACATAGAGATCGAATCAAGAGGGGATGGACTCCGACCCCGACAATGATTCGGCCGGATCACCACGAAAGAGCAACAAGTCCAAGTGGTGGCGCCTGCTACAGAAGGAGGGAGCGGGGCTCAACGATTCGATGATCCGAGGACCTGGGGGAAGGGCGGCGAGGGAGGCGGGGAAGCTGGCCGCTAAGGTTGGCAGCGTGGTCCATCTTGGTGATAAGGGCAAGGGCAAGGAGGAGGAGGAGGAGGAGAAGGAGGAGGAGGAGGAGGAGGAGGAGGAGGAGGAGGAGTCTAAGAAGAACCAACAGGGTACAAGTGTAGGGGTTTCGGTTTCGGTTACATTAGGGATTGGAGTAGAGACTTCGATCGAGAGTAGTGACGGTAACGCTGACAATGCCGACAACGACGATTAATTTGGAGCTTAACTACTTATATGTATCAAATGAATATATATATATATGTAGGTGATGGAAGGCGAAGCCAATGGGAGTGCTCCTAAGAGTCGGGGTGCGATTATGCGGGTAAAGGTGGGGCCTGAGTCGGCAAAGGAGGTGGAGCAGCTGGCTGCTAAGGTAGATACTCGGAGAGAGTGAAAAACAGCATAAAAGAAACAAAGTGATCGAAGAGAAGAGGTGAAAAAATAAACAAAGGGGATGGACTCCGACAATGATTCGGCGGGATCACCACCAAAGAGCAACAAGTCCAACAAGTAAGTGTCCTTACTCCTACTAGTTTCCCTTACATAATTAATTTGATTATATGATTAAGATAAAGTGATAATATGTAGGTGGTGGCATTGGCTGCAAAAGGAGAAGGAGTCAATGGACGCGCTCTCAAAGGTCGGGGGTTCAATTATTCGGGGAAGGGCGGCAAAGCTGGCCGCTAAGGTTGCCAGCGTGTTCGGTCTTGGTGATAAGGGAAGGCACGGCGGCAAGGGCAAGGGCAAGGAGGAGGAAGGGGAGGAGGAGGAGGAGGACAAGAACAAAAAGAAGTCTAAGAAGAAGCAGCAGGGTACCGGTGTAGAGGCTTCGATCGAGAGTAGTGACGACTGTTGGTCCGTTAAAAACTCAAGCCCACGAGACGCAAAATTAGAGAGGCCCATCGCAAATTGTTCGCCAACGTCAGGAAGGAGCTGCCACTAATTTCGCCCTTCTTTAATGGTGCAATCAAACTGTAGCAACGGGGCAACGTCAACATTCAAAACCATAACTGTAAGGGCGAGATTTGCGGGATCTTAAGGAGCGTTTGCCAACGGCTCGAGAAAGGAAATTGGTTCTATTATAAAAGGAAGGAGGGAGATAGAAATACACACGATTTTTGCGCACTTGATACTCACAACAATATTTCTCAAATACATTCCCATTCTAGCGTTTCCTTCGTTGAAAGTTAAAGTATTAGCAAGGTCTGGTGTTCTAGCGTCGAAAAATTTGTAACCAAGAAGAGCAACTACATGATCAATGATGTCGTGCTTTTTAGTTAGATTTCTTAGGTTGTTTTCTAGTTTGTTTTGCATGTTTTCCTATGTGTTTGTGTGTTTTGCATTAGATTTCAACTCTCTTTCGAGGGTTGGAGTCGTTTGTATGTTCTTTTGTGTTTTGTAGGTATTTGGAGCATTTTAGAGGAGTTTTCGAGCATTCTAGGAGGTGGTGTTTTGTTGTGGTTTTCAAGTGTCAAGTAGTGAAGTCAAGTGAAGCTTTTCAAGGATTTCGAAGGATGGATCTTCAAGCCAAAAAGTGTCTCAAAAGGAGCTACAAGAAGTCTAAAAGGAACCCAAGAAATATCGAAAAAGAAACCCCGAAAGAAGGCTAGCAATGGAGCAAGTTCGAGCGAAAACACAAAGAAAACAAGAACCAGCTGTAGGTCGCCCGCGACTTACCCATGGTCGTCCGCGACCTACTCTGCTGCGATCAAGAAAGCGGTCGGCCGCGATCTGCCCATGGTCGGCCCGTGCGAATCCTTACCGCCCAAGTAATGCCTTTTGCGGGAATCTTGAAATTCGAAAAGGGTGACAGAAGTGGCAGACTTGGCAGGCTTTTGTTGTTGACTTTGTGTGCTGCTATAAAGAGCCTTCTTGGCTCTTTTTCTAGGAGAGCTTGGCTTGTGTGGGAGTTTTTAGCTTAGTTAGGTAGGGGGGCTCTCTCACACTCACGCTCCCTCTTTGGAGAGGGGGGGTTGGCTTTTCTTAGAAGGGGAAAGGGAGGGAGATGGAAGACAATGGTTTCTAAAGGAAAGTTGTGAAGTTTGGCAAGCTTGTAAGTTTGGATCCCTTATTTAATTTAAGTTGTTGTTTTCAATTATATCTTCCCCTTCTCTAGTGTTGTTTGTGTGTTTGATTATGTGTGAGTAGACGTCTTGCTAGGGTTGGGGTTAAACCCAACATAAGAATGCATCGTGAACCTTGATAATTAATCTATGCTTGACTTGTAATCTCTATCCTTCAATCCCTCTTGTATGCTTAATTCCTCAATGAAAGTTGAGACATGTTCTTGTTTGCAAACGAATTGAAAGATTATGTTGTGAATTGGAGCGATTGTCCGGGTTAAGATGAAAGTTAAAACCCTTAGACAACAAGTTGGATTGCATGTTAACATCTTCATGAAAGTTGAGATCTTAATGTGTTCAATTGTGGCGAAAGTCACCCATGAGTTGGATTGCATGTCAATATCTTTATGAGAGTTGAGACTTTAATGTGTTTAATTGTGGCGAGAGTCACCCATGAGATTATAAGTTGAGTTGATCATTGATTATTGTTTGGATGGATGATTATGTTGTGGTCAATCCCTACCCCTAGTTTTTTTCCCGTATTTTTACAAAGCCTATTTTCGTACCCAGATAGGTCGGCCCCGACATCCCCTAGGTCGGCCGCGACCTACTCAAGAACGTGTTTAGTGTGTTTTTAGGTTCTGTGCTAGGTCGGCTGCGACCCCCCTCAGAAAGTGTGATTTGTGTTTGTTTGCCTGTTTTGCTTTGTTTTTACTTTGTTTTCGTAGTTTGATTGCTAGACTATAGTTCTACTAACTCCCGTGGACGATCCTGACTTCGCTATACTCAGCGGGTGATGTCCGCATTTTAGGTAGATTTTTAGGGTCTAGATAGGTTAGTTTGAGTTGTGTTTTGTGCTTGAGTCTTGTGTTTTTGAGTCTTTTTGCATGAGTTTTCGTATTTCCTTGAGATTCGGAAACTACGCATATTTGTGTCATTTTGTAGGTGTTTTAAAGCTTGAAGACTGGTTTGGAGCAAGGCTAGGAGAGGATGGACAAGCTAGGAGGAAGGTTTCGAGTAGATAAGCTAAGGAGAAGAGCTAAAGAGAAGCCAAAGCAAGAGGAAAAGTGAAGGAAAAAGTCCCAGGATCGAGCCATAGGAGGGTCGAGCTCGAGCCAGATCAACAACTTGGAGCCCAAGGAAAACGATTCTCAGGATCGACCCTGAGGGGGGTCGAGATCGACCCAAGTTGGGTCGAGCTCAGCGACCGACTTCCCTTATTTCCGGATTTGCTTGCTGAATTTCCTAGTTTGTATTTTAGGAAGGTTGTTTCTTTGTGTTTCCTAGTTGGATTAGGACTCCTTTTCTTCTATAAAAAGAGGTTGAACCTTTAGTTTTAATTGTCAATTAATCAATCAAGACTTGGAGAGCTAGGAAGAAGACTTGGAGAACAAGTTTGAGATTTGTAAGATTGATCTTTGGTTTAATTTGAGTTTTAGTTTGGTTTTTGATTATGTCTTCCTCTTCTTCTTCCTTGTTTCTCTTTCCCATGTGTGAGTAGCTCTCTTAAGTTCTAGGGTTGGGCAAAAACCCAACACAATCATGCATGTTTAAAACTTGAATTCATGACTTGAATGCTTAAAGATCATATCTAACCTATCTTGTACTTAATCATTGGTGAAAATTGAGGCATGTCTTGTAATTAACCCTAGCGAAAGTGAAAAGTTAGTTGCTTGATTATATCTAATAGGATTATTTGCGAAAGTTGATATTCCTAGGTTGAAGGATAGGTAGAAAGTTGTTTGATTTGCGAAAGTTGGTTGAATAACTTGAATTGTTTGCAAAAGTTAACTTTTCTATGATCTAGATTGCATGATAGTTGTGAATTCTTGTCAAAAGCATGTATGGTTGTTGTTGTGGTAGCCCTAGCCCTGGAATTTGCCTTTTATATTGATTGAAATTCGTGTTTTTTGCTTTGATCCCGACTCCCTAAGTCGTGCTCGAACCATTGCTAGTGTGTGTGTTTGATTCGTGGTTGTTAGTGTTCAGGATCGACCCCCCTTAGGCTCGAGATCGACCCTCCTCAGGTCGATCCTGAGTTGATTTGTTTGCGTTTCGTTTGCTCTTTTCGTAGTTTATCGACTAATCTTAGCACTATTCTCACTCCCGTGGACGATCCTGACTTCGCTATACTCAGCGGGGTCTTGAATACAAATTTATTTGTTCGAGAAACCCTTCAACAGCGGGGTCTTGACAAATTTATTCGTTCGAGACTCTCCTCAACAATCAATACAACTCTATCTTCAACCTCTATAATTTCCTTTATTTTCTTACCCATTAATCTTGTCGATTACTCTCTGTTCATTGCTTGTAACGCGTTGTGATTTTACTAGGAGTCCCTCATAGTAGCGAAGTAACGTGTTTACGCGGTTAATTCGCCCAAAACAATTGGCGCCCACCGTGGGGCCCTAGCCAAAAAAGAAGCCACGCATTAGCAAGCTACGGAATCTTCATCAGCATGGATGCCACTCTTAGCCATGTAGGAGATCTCAAGCCAATCAACAACCAAGTCAATGACACCGGCGACAATCGCGTCCTCGACGACGGCGACAACCATAACCCAAACAACACCGGCAATGGCGATAACGGTGATAATGGTCGCGAAGTTCCCGCTAAAGGAGCGGTGCTTAATGATGGTAACTCCGAGCAGCGGGGAGCCGAATCAAGTGTTGTCGCGGAACTCCGCCCAACCATGCTTGCACTCCAAAAGGTGTTGGATAGTCAGAAGGAGGCTAACGCTAAGTTTACTGAAGTTTATGGGAAACAAATCGAATCTTTGACTAATGAACGTAATTTGCTTCGATCTCAGGTACAATCAGCTCCGGCTTACCATCGTAGGAATGATGTGTTGAACGATGATGCTAGGCGTCTGGATATGTAGGATCCAAGCCTTGTCACTCCTAACGACGTTGGCCCGTCCAAAGGTAATCAGATAATTGGTAACACGTCGAGGGATGTCAGGGAGGATACTGAGGTCGTGCAATTGAGAGAACGACTTAGGGCCTTGGAAGACCGGATCACTCAGGTCCAAAGGGGCCCTCAACCGATAGCGGTGGACAGGCGAGATGGTTATACCGACTCCCCCTTCATACCCACTATCGCGAGGGTCGATATATCCCAAAATTATCATGTCCCAGAGGTTCCAAAATATGAAGGGTCGCAGAAGGGATCACCGATCCCGACCAACATATTGCGGCTTTTAAACAAGCCATGAATATTAGTACTGTGCCATTTGAAATGAAAGAAATTGTTATGTGTCGATGGTTCGGGAACACGTTATTTGGTCCCACGCTAAATTGGCATTCTCATTTACCACTTGGAAGTATCTCATCTTTTACTGAGTTGGTGGACAAGTTCAGGATCAGGTTTGCGAGTAGTCGACATGTCAGGAAGCGATCAAGCGACTTATACCGGCTAATTCAGAAGCCGCGAGAATCCCTGAAGGCGTTCCTCAGTCGTTACAATGAGGAACTTGTAACTATTGAAGGATGTGATGCAACAATTGTTGTAGAGGCGTTTCGACGTGGGATATCATCTCGTAATCCCGAATTATATCGTCAACTGACAAAGTATCCTTGCTTTAACTTTGATGAGGTGTAGGTTAAGGTGTTGGCTCATGTTCGGTTAGAAGAGGACGACCTCTTTGTAGAGAGGGGAGCGAGTCCCCAGCGAAATGATCGAAGGCCGGGCAAGTGGGAAACACGGTATGCTCCGTACCCCCTGCCACTCATCGTTCGCCACACGCCAAACCAACCGTCAACACGTCATACGCAAGAAGGAGCGAGAATGTCCCACTGCCTCCTGAGCTATCTCATTACAACTTCCGAGTTAGCACAACAGAGATTGTCCGGACCCTTAGCACGATGGGAAACGTTGTTAAGTGGCCAACTGGCCACGGAAGAAGGAAATACCGCATCACCGAAAGGATGAATCAAGCTGGTGTGACTTCCATTTCGACCATGGCCACAGGACAGAAGAATGCATCACGCTAAGGAAGGAGGCGGCCGAGTTGTTGAAGAAAGGGCACCTCAAGGAGTTGATTTCATAGCGTGGAAGAGGAATTTGTTAGATCTTGATAACAGAATAGAGAGGTCTATTTTGAATGAGCTGAAAATGGGTCAAATATTTATTCCTAGGTTTCGTTCTTTATCTCCGTATTCCCGATGTTCTTACCCTTTCAATTGATTTACCAATTTTATGTTCAAATGCCTATCGATTTATGGTTGCACTTCAATAATCGATCCGCACTCTCTATCTTCCTCGTGATCAATTTATCATCACACTTCATCGTTCTATTATTCTTCTTCTCTCAAGTGTACGGACCAAAAACACTGAGGGGAGACGATGAAAATTGGATCGTGTCATCGATGCCAATACAATTAGGCTTACATTCTATCCATTACAATTGTATGGATGGATTTTATGTAAAAAGGTGAGGATAGACACTAGAATCGTACCGTGTCCTCATGTCATTGGCCAATGGCCATCAATAAGGTTTCTTACATTCTCAATTGTTAATTAGTTTGAGATTTTTTAACTTTTTAATTTAGAAATTAAATTTCCATGCAAATCAAAAAGATTTTTTGAAGTCAATTTAGGTACAAACCAAATCATCTAGCTATGCTTTTCAAATTGTGTAAACATCTGAAACTAGTGTAAATATTACTCATCTTGTGCGCACTTTATTAAATTTTTTTTTGATATAATACTTCAAGATTTTTAAAAAGTTCATTATATATTCGAAGTTTGGACATGTAAAAATTTCTTGTAATGGATAGAAATGACAAGCCTAATTTCTTGATCCTTACATAATTTCCCTGGTATGTACGATTTAACGATTTAACCATTTTAGCTAGCCAAGTTAGCATGAATTTTAGTCAAGCAAAATTTCAATCGAATCGAATCTTATTTCAATATATATAGCTTGATTTCGGTCCCTCTGTTAACTAAAAAGAACATGCATGATGATTTGTTTTGGTATGTAAATAATTAACTAGTTTAATCCCCGTAACATGTACGGGTAATGCGATTATAAATCCGATTTAATTAAATATGTAAAATAAATGATCACGTTAAAAATATAGGATCCTATATATGTATTAGTGTTTTTTTACCCATAGTAAATCAACTCATAATATAAATAAGTTGGATTTGTTCAAAAATTACTTTACGATAAATATCACGTTTTATTAAGTAATAATATTTATTTGAAGATTACAACTAATTCTTGGTAAGGGATAAATCATAGCAGGGTTGAGTGTGAGGGCGCGGCGAGGCCGATCGAGAGCGAGACAGAGCAGGTCGTTGGGGGGCTGCAAGGAAGGTGTTGGCGAGGCTAGTCGAGTGCGAGCGAGTGGTGAGAGGGAGAGGGGGAGCGAGGACATCGGGGGATCGAGCCGCATGGTTGGGTTGCTGTTGGGTATGGCTAGCGGAAAGAAAAGTTGGGCGGCCATGGATTTGCAATTGAAGGTGTCAAATCTGATTTCAATTTGATGTAGGAAGAATTTCAATTTGATGCACACCAGTTCTTCATCGTTTTTTGTTTCTTGATTGCAGGTTTTAATTTTTAATTTGCAATTGTTAATTTTTATTTTAATTTTTTGTGATAATGTGTTGATGTGGTAGGTGTGATATGAAATATAAAATTTTAAAACAAAAAGGATTACTTGCTATGTCACCTTTCCGATCGCCATGTCATTAAACCCGTTGGAAAGTATACCGGGAAATCTTTCGATATCGATTTTGGTTAACATACTTTGGATTGCTAAAGGCAATATTAAAACATGGGATTATTCTTGGTCGAAGGTTGATACTTGGGATTATTCCAAGTCATTTTTCCTATTATATTTGTTAATTTTTTATTTGAGTAAAACACTTTTTCTTTTGATTTTGATCAAATTAATCGTGTTTCTATATGAGTGTGTATGTTAATGTATACAAAAAAGATTTGAGGTCTTTTTTGTGTTATAACTCAATATTTCCATTATATTATTGTGTCTTTGTTACAATTTATTGGAGTGAAAAAATTGATTTTGGAGCAGCCTTTGATGGAAACCGATTAGTCCATTTCAATTGTTGAAGATTGAAAATGCATTTGGACATTTTCAAGCTATGAAAAAAAAATGTTTGTTTTTTTATGTTCTTATGTATTGTGACATCTAATGTTAAGACTATGCATTTAAAATTTGTATTTTGACATCCGTTAAGCCTATGCAATATGTATTATGCACGGTGTCCATGAAAGATCCATCAAAATACTTAGACGGTTTTGGGTAATGGGGCTCGGATGGTGACAACAATGTGGAGAATGGACGGCGCGGTGAAATAATGAGGTAAATGGACTTTTTTGGTGACAACTACAAAAACATCCCAGAACATGGCGTCATGACACCCAAACCTGTCACCACCAAACAAAACCTTGTCACCGCGTACAGAAAAGTCCCCTCCCCCATACAAAACCTTGTCACCACGTACAACCCCCCCCCCATACAAAATCTTGTCATCGCGTTTACATCTTGTCACCTCTCAAACTAATATCACCAATATTGCACTCTAATTTGTTCATCACGTACAAAAACTTGTCACCTTACCTAGAGCCACCTCCAAATTGCACTTAAACTTGTCATCAAAAATTATTAGTAAGCCTATGTGGGATTCGAACCCACATTATCGTACGCTAGGCACGTTGCTCTACCATTTGAGCTAATAGGCTATAATTAAAAGTAATATATAAAAACTTATCACCACCTAGCAATCAAAGCTGTCACCAGCACACAATGTTGTAACATGTTAAACCAAATAGAGAACCTATATGCGTTCAACATGTCACCGCATAAAAACTGAATTGCATTCAACATGTCACCGCGTACAGAAAACCCTAGATCACACACAAAACTTGTTGACAACCAGAAACCCCTATATCAAGTACAGATCTTGTCATCACAAAAGAGGGGTTTCTGGTTTGTCACCGCAAAACTTGGTGACAAACCAGAAACCCCTAGATCTAACTCTAGGGTTTCTGTCACCGTTTTTTAGATCTAGATCTAAAAATTTGTCACCGTTTTTTAGATCTAGATCTAGAAACTTGTCACCTTTTTTTAGATCTAGATCTAGAAACTTGTCACCGTTTTTTAGATCTAGATCTAAAAAAAAAGTGCTTACATTCACATGTCACCGCGTACAGATTTTGTCACCAAACTGAAAAACAGAAAACCCTAGATCACACACAAAACTTGGTGACAAGATAGAAAACCCTAGATCAAGTACAAATCTTGTCACCGCAAAAGAAAAATTGCTTCCATTCAACATGTCACCGTTTTTGTCACCGAAAACCCTAGATCTATAATTTCTAGATCTAACACTTTCAAAAAACCCAAGAAAAACCGATGAAAACCGATGAAAACCCCGATGACAGCCCCGTAGATCTAGAATTTCTAGATCTAGAAACTTAAAAAAAACCTAGATCTAGAAATTCTAGATCTAGAACTTGAAAAAAAACCCTAGATCTAAAACATCTAAAAGAAATCTAGATCTAGATCTAAAGTTGGTATACGTACCTTGAAACACGCCGTCGGATGCCTCGTCGCCTCGTCGGCCACCTCGTCGCTTCGCCGATGACAGCCCCATCACCATGGCCTTGTCGCCATTATATATGGACGAAGAGGAAAGAGGGAGATGGGGAGAGATGAGAAGAGGGAGGGGAAGAGGGAAGAGGGAAGAGGGAAGAGGGAAGAGGGAAGAGGGGAGATGGAGAGGGAGAGGGAGAAATCTGGGAAATAATGGGAGGAGAGAGAAATGAGGAGAGGAGTGGGGGTTTTTATTCACCGCATGTCACCATAAACTTTCAAAAAAGTCCATTCTCTTCATTAATGTCATCTTGAGTCCATTTGTTTTATAATGTCACCAAATGAGTCCTCTCCACCCAATTCTCTCAAATACTTATGCAGAAATGTGTAGGACTTTCTAGACTCTCGATATGAGTTAAATACTGTAACGAAAATCTATGATTGGTTGATTTATAAGTAGTAGAGTTCTTGTTTAGTTTGATGATAACATTAATAGGTAATCATGTTATATATTAAATGATTAATAAGAAACATGATTTATTTATTAAATTTAATTTAACAACTCTTTTTAAGATATGATTATTGGTTAACCAAAAAATCGTACCAAATTTCTTGGTATGATTTCTTTAATAAATTAAATTTAACAATTCTTTTTAAGATATGGTTTAGGTTAACCAGAAAATCGTATCGAATTTTTCGGTTACCGATATCGGTTAACCGAAAACAATCGGTACGGTTATGGTTATCAAAATTTAATAACTGAATATTCAATTAACCACCCGTGCCCACCCCACTTATTAGGACATAAAATTGGTTTAAAAATTCGAAATTAGTACATGATACACCCCTAATTTTGTGCCGGTTCTATCAAATTCATGATTTTCTGCCCAACAAGATCTCAGTCCGGATCACCTATTGCACTTTGTGTTTCATTCCCTATTTCTTTCCTAATATTGCTCTATGTGGAGATTTTTTTAAACCTAATTTAATTAAGTTAATTAAAACAGTTTTGTGAAAATAGAAAAAAATTACCAAATCAAAAAAGAATCTTTTATCTTTCCTTAATCTTTTCTAACTAACCTTCTTCTCCCTCACTATTGCCGCGTTCAACTGTAGGCCTTTGATTCTCACTCTACGTATACATGATGGAAGCCAAATTAATCAAGCACTTTCAAGAATCAGTAATTCGTCACTAAAAATAAAATGTTTATACAAGCTGATGAAGGCTACGTAAATGACTTGAAAGAGGAATATGTGATCCATATGTACTGCTTGCATTCCCAAAGCCTCTAAATCACACAAGTATTGATGTGCTTCAGCAGATCATTTTTTTTTTCAAACTAATTAGTCCATTTGCAAACACTATTTGAACCTATAAATTTCAACACAATAAAGAAGAAATATAGTTTAATTTGGCTTCGATCATGTATGCGTATAGTGAGAATCAAATGAATACACCTAATGGCAATCAAATGAATACACCTAATGGCAGTAGGAGAGAGGGAGAAGAAGGTTAGGTAGAAAAGAGAGGGAAAAGGATAACTAGGCCGTGGGGAGAAAACGCGGAAGCGTTTGGGCTGTCCAAAAAAATAATGTGGCAACTAGTCGATTTTCCAAAATTACCCCTGGCAAAAAAAAAAATTACGGCCTGCCACCGCGTCCAACCCATGTCCAAAATTACGCGCGTGCCACTGCGTCCCACTGACCATCCCTGTCACCTGTCACCGTTTATCCTGTCACCATTCATCATGTCACCGTTTCTCCTGTCATCTTGTCACCGTTCATCTTGTAATCGTTCATCCCAAATTTTTGTCTATTATCAACCCTGGCAAAAAAAAAAAATTACGGTCTGCCACCGCGTCCAACCCCATGTCCAAAATTACGCGCGTGCCACTGCGTCCCACTGACCATCTATGTCACCTGTCACCTGTCACCGTTTATCCTGTCACCATTCATCATGTCACCGTTTCTCCTGTCATCTTGTCACTGTTCATCTTGTAATCGTTCATCCCAAATTTTTGTCTATTATCAACCTTGTCATCGCTTATTTTTTTCGTCCTCTTATCATCGCTTAAATTGTGGTTAAATCTTGTCATTCTTCATGTATTATCACCTATTTTAATATCACCAATTTGTCATTAGTCTTGTCATCGGTTAAATTGTCGTCAAATCTTGTCATTTGTCACCACATACACAAAACTTGTCACCGTGTACAAAAAACTCTTTGTCAAAAATTATTATTGAGCCTATGCGGGATTTGAACCCACATTACCGTGAATTAAGCACGATGCTCTACCATTTGAGCTAATAGGCCATAGTTAAACTTAATATATGAACCACAATCAGTAAACAAAAAACCTGTCACCGCCAAAACCCATAAGGAAAAAACCTCTCACCACCAAAACCTATAAAATAATAAACACAACACTTGTCACCGCCAAACACCGTAATCACAGAACTTGTCACCGATAAAACCCATAAACAAAAAATCTTGTCACCGATAAAACCCATAAACACAGAACCTGTCACCGTCAAAACTCATAAACACATAACTTGTCACCGATACTTGTCACCGATAAAACCCATAAAACACAGAACTTGTCACCGTCAAAACCCACAAACACGGAATTTGTCTCCGACGAAACCCATACACAAAACTCGAACGAAATCATCCCAAAACATCAATCAACCATGTAATTCAGATCACAAAATTGAGAGAGAGAGATAGAAACTCGAACAAAATCGTTTCAAAACGTGTAGATCTAGAAAATCCAGATCTAGATCTTGAATTTTTAGATCTAGATCTTGAAATTTCGGATCTAGATCTAGAAATTTCAGATCTACGTTATCTAACACGAAACCTCAATAAATCTGGAAAAATCATCGAAATCGATCGGAGAAAGAAAACGATTTAACAAAAAGGAAGAAAAATCGGTTACCGGATGTTGAAATCGACGCGCCGGAGAAGAAGGCGGAGGCGGCGGAGGTGGCCGGAGAAGAAGGCGGTGGCGGCGGAGGTGGCCGGAGAAGAAGATGGTGGCGGCGGAGGTTGCCGGTCAGAGAGAGAAAAGGGGGGAAGAGAGGAGAGAGGAGGGAGAGTATTAGAAGAGAGAGAGAGGAGAGAGAGTGAAAATGAAAAAAGTGGGGTGGGGTTTTTTATACCGCCTAGAGTGTGGATAAAATTTTTGGACAGCCTACTAACTTCCACAATTTAAAAAACCGCCCCCCCACCCCCTTCCCTCTAGAAAAGATTAAGGAAGGGTAAGATTCTTTTTTGGTTTGGTAATTTTTTCTATTTGAATAAAACTGTTTTAATTAACTTAATTAAATTAGGTTCAAATAAAATCTATGTAAAACATTATCGTATTTGCGTAGGCTATCTACCTAGTTGAGGATCGATTTACTCCGTAGTAAGCTAAAAATTCCTGAGCTACTGTAGTAGTGTATCCAAAACAAATTACAAACACTTTAATTTATTATGGAATAACAATTAATGCAGTAATGTATCCAGAAGAAACTACTAGGGAAATCGGATTGTAATAGATGAAATAGAGTCAAAATAAGGAAAGAAAATTTGTTTTATTGAAGCTACTGTAGCTAGCAACATATATAACGGAATAATTTGATGTTTTAAAAGGAAAGTAAATCCAATGCCTTTGTGAAACAAGTACTATTAAAATTTGGAAAAAAATCTACGCGTAGAAAATCTATCATTACAATCCTACAGTATATATACGGGACTCATTGCACTCCCTTCAATCCAACAAATTCTCAAGTCTTCTTAATTAGGGTTTGCTTTAGTAGTAACAAATTCTCATTTAGTACGTACGTTCGTAATATGATGGAGGAGTCTAGAGAAGGTGCTTTCAAGCTATTTGGAGCCTTCATCCACATCAACGAGACACAACAGATGAAGAGCCGGCCATCAACAACAGCAACAACAACAACAATGGGAACGAGAAGGAGCACTTTCAGGCTGTTCGGAGCCGACATCGAGATCGACCAAGAGCCGGCCATCGAAGAGGAGGAGAGGACGACGATATCGATCGGGATCAAGAGGCCAAGGCTGAGGCCGCCGACCTACCAAGCTCTCCCGGACGAGTATCGGGATTTCATCGCTTTGCGGGGGGCGGACGTCGAGGGCAACGGCCCGATGCTGGTCTTCAGCCGGACGCTGACCGACACCGACATGCGCAAGCACCATGCGCGGCTGTTGATGCCGCGTAAGCAGATGAAGCACGACTTCTTGACGGCGGAGGAGGAGGCCTTGATCCGCCAGAAACACTTGGTTGGGAAGCGCATGCGCTGCACCCAGATCCCGGTCACGGTGGTGGATCCGGCCTTGGGGCTGCACGACATGAGCCTCGCGCGCTGGAACGACAACGAGGGCGAGAAGAGGAGCTGGTGGTACGCCCTCATAGACAACTGGACCAAGCTCGCCGACGACAACAAGCTCTCGCAGGGAGATGCGATCCAAGTTTGGTCGTTTCGGTTCAAGCTAGGCGGTGGGCTCGGTTTCGTCATCCACAAGGTTCAGCCCCCGGTGCAACTGCCTCCGGCCTCCAACAACAACAATACTTCATCCCACAAGAGGAGGAGAAGAGGACAGTTATTCAACTAGGGTTAGCTAGCTAGGCACCAAGTTACATTCGTTGCACGCTACTGATTCGATCAAATTCTTTGAAATTCTTTTCAAGATCATCATGCATACATTTGTTTTGACAACTTATTTGTATAGTACGTACTTTCTGTACAGTAGTTTTTTTTCCCTTTTGGTTTGACAATTTGTATGTATATATAGTACGTACTTTTTGAAGGGCATCAAAACAAAATCTATTGCTAATTAAGAAGAATTAACAGCTAAACTAATGGATTGCTAAAGAAGGCAAACAACTAACAACCCTATAATAATGTGCTGCTTTATATAACTAATCTGTAAAATGAGTGCATTATAAATAAATGTCCTATTCAAAATTTGGACAACAACTTTCAAACCACAACGCTTGGGCTGGTTAAGTAGTGCACTAACGTCTTGGTAGAATTCCCAAGATATTAAGATTTCAATGTCTCAATGCCACCTACCTGGCTAGCTATACCCTTAATTGGTTACGTCAATGACTACGATGTTACGTTGTCGCTTTCGACTTCTTTCTTATTCCCATTTACTTGGCTTGGTTGATTCCATCTTGACAAGCCAATGCTTCTTAATGTAATACAAGTAGTATAACAGTATGTTCGTGCTCGCCTGGATGTATCGTGCCTTTTGGCCGCGACATTCGATTATGTGTGGAGGAATAGGAGGAACAATCTTATGATGGGGAAGTCAGCCTTTGCTGTCAAGAACAGCTGAGAAAGATGCTGTTGAGCTCGATCCGGAAACGAGTGAAAATATGAATCTGCTCTGCCTCTGTTGGCTGACCTTCATCAAAGTGTTGGCCTAGCTCCTCCATCAAACATAGGGGGAGCGCGCTGTCGTAGATCCTCCATCGTTCTTGATGCGGCTTCCTACTGACCTCATGCTTATATAAGATCCCGGAATGGCTTTGAGGCAAAGACATTATGCAGAGTGTTTGTATGCTGTTGGGATGCAGGGCTTTTTTTGGTTTTTGGGTAGTCAAAGCTCTAGCTCATAGCGATGTCGAGTTGTGCAATGCTATTAGCAGTGTTCGTCATCAAATATCGGATCGGGTATCCAGACCGACATTGTATAGAGGGGAAATGGGAAATCATCAGCTACTTGTTAAAAACGGAAATTTCTGGTACACTGCTAGCCTCTTAAAACTAGTACAAGAGGTAAATTGCCCATTTTAAGCCATCGCAGCCTTGCCAAACGACTACTTAACCCAGTTCCTAAACAAAGAAATTTCAACCAAGTAGTAAAATGTGTGTAGCATATTGTTGTCTTACCCCACAATTTGACGCAATATTTTTGTACAAACCTTATTTGTCATAGGAATTGAGATCCTGAATGCAATGTCAAACTAGATGGCAAGCAATCCAATAATCTTAAAAGTCTGATATTTACCAATTGATCACAGTATCGCACTTATTGCACACTTGCTGAGCTACAAAATCAACTAAACAAAAAATGACAGAAGCCATAAATCAATTAACAATGGCCAAAAATGGTGTTGCATCATTAGAGCTCGAGCAGAACAAACAGCTTCAGTCAGGCATCACAGATGTTCATCAAAGAAACACATACCATAAATCACAAATGAACAACTACAAGCATTTTTTTGTTACAGCCTAGCAATAAGAGAAAAAAAACACAAACAAACCCAAATCCACCTTTTAACACTTAACCAGAATTTCACATAGCTCAAATCAATCCAGCATTGTTCTCCAATCTCGGAAACTTGCAAGAAGATCAATCCGCCTTAGCTGGGGCTACCTGATCCGCCCCTTTACCGCCCTTCTTCTCCTTGGGCTTCCCCTTCGGCTTCATGAAGCAGAAACATGAGCAACACGGGCATTGAAACAAGAACTTCATCTCCCTCTCAAGTGTGTTTGGAATGTGCTGAGCTGAGAAACCTCAAAACTCTCTAGATCTTGTTTCTTGCACCTTAAAGTAAGTAGTACTAAAAGTGTCAACTTGCTCACTGGCTAGTGGCTCCTGGTAGGCAAATAAATCCCAATTCAATCTCAATCGTTGAAAGAAAGAGTAAGGTGTACCTAACTGATAATGACGGTGCTCATGGTGGGGTCAATCTGTGTGGCTACATTCAACAAAAACCCACAATACAAGGATCCTTTTTTGCATCGACAAAAGCATCCTTTGCTGGCAGGCAATATGTAAAATGCACCAATTGTTTTTTAAAATTTTTTTTCCTTTTTCTTTATTACTAAAGTACTAATTATCCCATGAATAAAACTCATTGCTCCGTTCCGACCCAAAAAAAATCATTGGTGGTCCATGAGCTCAATAGTTAGGCTTTGTAACAAAAAAATAAAAAAGACGCCGTTGCCGGGGATCGAACCCGGGTCACCCGCGTGACAGGCGGGAATACTTACCACTATACTACAACGACTTTCGTTGACAAGGTTTGAGAAAATAACATCAAGTATAGAGAATAAAGCTAGCGAACAAAACCAGAGAGAGGGGACAGATACATGGTATTCAGACCGCAGAGTTTCTCTGACAAGTTTCTTCCTCCTGATCGCTGTCTCCATCCAACGCACTGAATTTGACTTTGTGAAGCTCCCTAGCTGGTAATCTCTTCTTTACACTGATCACGAACCCTAGATTTGTTTTAGCAGTCACGCGCTTCTTAATTTTCAAAAATTCTTCTCTGTTTGCATTCTTATTTCGTTTTTCCAGTGCTACCTTTACTTTGTGTACATCTCGCTCACCGATTCTTGCTCTGTCAATTTCCGGCAAGGTTCATATAGCCTGTTGAAGTCTTTGATTTGAGTGTGTAACTCCCTAGATAGGCAGTTAACTGTGCACATTGCGCTGTCAATTTTATTAGATTTGTTTTTGAATCGTACTTTTAGGACACTAGTGCAAAACTTGATTGATTCCTCTGCTAGATGAGTGTAATTGCTGGCTGATTAAATGTATCATCTGCGCGATGTGCTTCTGTTTCAGATTTGAGATTGGAGCTAGCGAGCTGTGTTGTAGTTTGTGACTAGTGGCCTGGTGGGGAAATTGAACTCTTTGTTGAGGAATGTGATAAAACTGAAGACATTTGATTGGGAGTTTGTTTCATTAGCTGTATAAGAGGAGCAGAGTTGGGTTGTGGCACATTATTTGTTTGAAACATGGCGGACACTGCAGCCTTTTTTGAGGCTGCAGGGTCAAGATTTGATTCACTAGAGCTGATTGGAAGAGGGTCATTTGGCGATGTCTATAAAGGGTAAGCATTCATGTTGCATTTTGAAATTTCATTGCCTTAACTCTTTCCTCATTTGTTGCACCAGTGTATGCTGCTAGGATTGCTAGTACCTTTTGGTGCACTGATATTGTTTTGGAAGAATTCATATAGTAGATGACCATTATGACTTCGAAGAAAAATAGTATCTTCTTTTTCCTGTGGAAAGAAAAAAGATCACCAAAATGTAACTAATGATAGAAAATTTGGTGTTTGATTGCAATGCTAAACCTTGTGCTTTGAATACTGCCTTGTTTTGCAGGTTTGATAGAGAGCTGAACAGAGTAGTTGCTATCAAAGTTATTGATTTGGAGGAATCGTGAGTATTTACACTTTATCTGTTATAATTTATCATCTATGGATTATAGTTTGCCTTTCTTTTCACCATTGACTTGAAAGTGTTTGGTCTAATTTACTTGTAAGTCTGTAACTTAAAAAAAGGTTCCTTACTAAAGCTTTCTGCATTTCTGCAGAGAGGATGAAATTGAAGATATTCAGAAGGTATTTCTGCTCAATTGGAGCCTTCACATATGAGAAGAAAAGATATTATGGGTCTCATTTGGAATTGGTGTTTCACAGGAAATTGCAGTTCTATCACAATGCCGATCACCATATATTACAGAGTACTATGACTCGTATCTCCATGAAACGAAGCTTTGGATTATAATGGAATACATGGCCGGTGGTTCTGTTGCTGACCTAGTATGTCACTCTTGGTTTTTTATGGTTTTCCTTGTTATTTTGCTCTTGCCAACCATCTACTCTCGATTATATGTTATAGGTACTTATGACCATAGAAAATGAACCAATGCAATCTAGCTATGAGATTCATAAGTATAACTTGTCATATTCTTACCTGACCTGAGCACATTGATACCCTTCAACTAGATCAAATATGCTACAGTGTAGTAGAGAGGTGAGTGGTCTCCTGCAAAGAAGAGTCAAATTGGCTGGTAGTATTATATGGTGTCACTCTTGATCAAAGAATCTATAATGTATCCTTCTCTCTCTTCAACTATAAAGAAACAAGTTGATGTACATTATAGATGCACCCATATATACTAAAAGTCCAGAGGCTCGTGAATCTGGTTGCTTTCCTGAATTGACATTCATGATTAATGCTAGAAAAAAACGTGGAGGTTGAGGCTGATTGTTTTTTTGCAGCTTCAATCAGGTCCTCCTCTTGATGAAATGTCAATATCCTCCATCCTGCGTGACCTGTTACACGCCATTGATTATCTTCATTCAGAAGGGAAAATCCACAGGGATCTTAAAGGTTAAGACCGTTCTTCTCCATTCCGGGGTCCTCACTTGAATACCTGGATCTGACTTACTTCTCTTTTCCTTCTTCTTCTTCACCCTTCCCCTACCACAGAATAACCTTTTTTTTTTCTATCTTTTGATACCCTGTCTGGCTCTCATTGTTTTCAATGTTTTGACATGGGGACTTGAGCGATATAATTCTGTCCTTAGTCACGACTAAACTATAATATGGTCATGGCAGCTGCAAATATATTGTTGACTGAGCACGGTGATGTTAAGGTAATTTCCCCACAAATATTCCTACCCTTATCTGGAATATTGGTCCTTTATTCTTGCTATTTGACATTTACCCAATTATGCTATGTGTCTATTAGGTTGCGGACTTTGGTGTTTCTGCACAATTGACAAAAACAATATCAAGGAGGAAGGTATGCGTCTCTGCATCTTGTTATCATGCACGTAACGTATTACTGCCGACATTACTGTCTGTTGCAGCACTGACTGCCCAAATTTGTAACCTGCTGTTGTTAGGACTGACTGCCTTCCATGCCTGCTTTCATAAGAGTCTGTTAAGGGATGGAGTGAGTAGGATAAGATCTTAATTAGCTCAAAGGAACAATTTCACTTATTCTCGCCCAGTTAGCCCATAAGCCAACTTGTCCAAACAGTTTAGGCTTATGTTCCCATAGCTTTACATTCTGTGCTTTTATAGAAACTAGCCAACTTGCTGCTGTCAATATATTATCTCTTAGTTGAAGTGGATGTGTTCATTTAGTTCCTCCGTTTTTAGTATGTCATTTTTGCATTGTTTTTTTTACCAAAAGCAATCATGGCTAACTCACCATTATTGTTGGTTCATTTGACAATTCGGAGTATAATTTATTTGATCTTTTATTTTTTTAATCTGTTTTCATCCTTGAACCAATTCTTGATGTCAGCCAATGCATAAGGAACTTAGATTTGAGGGTTATGTACATTGCTAATTAAATGTTACAAATGTGCAAGTTCCTTTTGATTTTAAACTCATCTTTGTATATGTTCTTTAATGGCAGACATTTGTGGGGACACCTTTTTGGATGGCTCCAGAAGTGATCCAAAATTCAGATGGTTACGACGAAAAGGTTTGTGTTTGAGCTAGATACTTCTGTTGTTTATGTCTTCATCTCTTATCTAAATTGCTGCATAGAAGAGTAGTAGAAGACCATATGTTTATTGATGCATCTCTAGTATCAAAATTTTCTTTGTTTGTAAGTACAATTTTGAACGAGAGCAATCGATGCATTTATAGTGGAAGTTAGTTTCATGTCTTTTGTGATTGTTATTTGCTTGTACAGGCTGATATATGGTCTCTCGGGATAACTGCAATTGAAATGGCAAAGGGCGAACCACCCCTAGCAGACCTTCATCCAATGAGAGTTCTTTTTATCATACCTCGAGAAAATCCACCCCAGGTTACTGATCTATCTACTTATTTGTTCTTTTCTATTTCACATTGTAAGCTTCTATATAGCATTAAGATTGAAATCTTCCAAATATTGTGCAGCTAGATGAGCATTTTTCTCGTAACATGAAGGAGTTTGTTTCTTTATGCTTGAAAAAGGTTCCTGCAGAGGCAAGTATTCATAATCTCTAAAACCCATTTTATGATGCATGCATTATTTGTATACACATAGGTATTTATCTATGTGCATGTGTATAGGGAGGGGGGAGGGGAATTGTTTTGCCCTGCATACAGCTTATTTGTTATTGAACTAGTTTAGTTATTTTTATTGTTATTATTATTGTGAAACAACTAATTTCATACTGTGTAATATAAGTTCCACGTCTATGTTGTATGTTGATCATCTATCAATTTGTTAACTAAATATTGACAATTCCTTGTATTTTATATCAGAGACCAAGTGCCAAGGAGCTATTAAAGCTTCGGTTTATTAGGAGTGCCAAGAAAAGTCAAAGACTTTTAGAGAGAATAAGGTATGATATATCATCACTTGGGCTTGTTCTTTTTCTTCTGTTCTAACTCCTTGTGCAACATTGATCTATTGTCATTAATCAGTTTTTGCTTCTACATTTTCGGCTAATGCTCCAAGATTTGGCTTGTGTTTGGAACGCTGGTGTTAATCTAGACTTAAATCATCTTGAGGTTGTGTCTTACTTTTATCAATCCCATGGGCCATGTTTGTAATGAGCATATAAGCTATTTTGCTTGTACGTCTATGATATTTGAAAAGCTTGGCTGAGGATAGGTTTTTTAATTCTTCCATGAGACCGGATGTAAGGTCTCTATGTTGGTTCAATATTGTTTTCTCCTTTTGGAAAGTTGCATCTTAATGGCATTTTTGTTTTGTGTTGATAGAGAGCGACCAAAGTACCTAGCAAAAGAAGATACAGAGGACATCCAAAACGACCTTAGGGCCTACGGTGAAGGGTCTGGCACAGTTAAGGTGTCAAAAGATCATGGAGGGGAAGGAACAGTTCGGTCCAGGTAGGTTGAATACTTACTCTTGATGTTAACTGATTAAAGAATTTGGCTGACTATTGTTAATCGCAGTAATCAGACAAGATCCCCAAAAAATGCGGGATGGGACTTCAGTATTGGTGGATCACACGCCAGTGGAACTTTACGAAGTATCTTGAGGCCACCTCAAGGGAGAGCAAAGAAAGAAGAGACTCCGATGCGATATGAAGCTTCTCCTAGAAAGGGTCTGGATAAAGATAACGACTGGCCATCAGCATCTGGGAATGGACTGTATGAGCCACCAGAAGTTTCCCTTGGGAGACATTCTAGAGATCATTCAGATGAAAAAGAAAGTGACCTCAATAAATATGTGAGATTTCTATTCTTTCCAATCTGGCAATCTCCAATTGCCTACTGCATGAGTAAATTCTTCTTTGTCATGACTTTGATTGAGTTGTTTAGGAGTAAATAAACTCTTTCAAAACCTGGAGAACTGATTTTGGCCTAAACAATTTCAATACACTGCATTATTCCACACAATATGAAATTTCCGTGTATGCAATACCTTGGAACAACCTTTCCACTTTTCATCTTGCTTGTTTGAAGAGTTGTTTGATGTCTGTTAAACGGTTACTATTCTGTAAATGCCACAGAGTGGTCTAGGATATGGAGGAACTGGAAAAGGATTGTCTGCTCATGAAGACATTTAACTTTAAAATTTTGAACTTCGATGCTAGAAATGCAACCTTGTGAACTACTTGATATAAATGTTTACAACTTTGGCACCAATGTGCTACTAAGGGCTTATAAGAGGTGTTTTTTGGATTATGATTTGTTGCGCTCATTTGCAAGGCTAGTCACCCATTTGGAAGTAAAAGGGTATATATTACAGTTTTCCATTTGCTGTGAGGTTGTCATTTGTACTTGTTGAGTTGAATTCTTAATTTTATTATCAATAAGCTAGTTTTCATGTTTTTGTAATTCCGCATCACACAGTATATATCCTACAGGCTTGATGTTGATTGGGATTCTAATTTGTATACAATCAGGATGAGGGGTCAGGTACTGTTGTTGTACGATCTCCCAAGGGATATCAATCCTCATCTATACTAAGTGATCGAAGCTATCAGGTTTGACTATTGTCTTTCCTTGTACCAATTCCCATGTAAATACTAAATCTGTAGTTTCCCCCTGTACTAACCTGAACTACTTGTCATTTCTGCCGTATCATGATGTAGTCTAGCAGCAGATATTTTTCCAGTGGAGATGCTTCTGCCAGCAGTACTGTTGTTTTTCGTGACCAACAAGATATTCCTGATTCTCCTCGAACTCCAAAGTCAAGACTTGGGATGGCTGAGAAAACATCTTATGCCTCTCTTGAAGATAGCGCCACGAACATTGCTGAGGTTTGCTTTTTTCTTCTGCAACTTATCTCATTTTCATATTAAACTTCACTGAGATTAACTTTCTAGTGATTTGAGTGAACCCAACTAAAATAAATGAAGAAACAAGGAAGACGAAGAATAAGGAGCTAAATACCATTGGTCTCAGTCTTTTGGTGTTTGATGTGAATATTTGTAACCTTCACAACTAACATTAGCTACTATTTTTCCAGGCAATGGCTGCCTTGCAAAAAGGTTCAAGGAAAAACAACACACGTGACAAATCTGCACCGAGCAAGGGCAAGAGAGCCGTTAATGAAAATAGAAGAGCGAGTGAAGATGCAAATAATTCAGAATCCCCCAGGTATGTCAGTCAAATAGTATTTTTGATGCCGTACTGAAAAATTTGGTCATTCGAAAAGTAATTACAGAAATGTGTTATTCTTCTGATACTCAGACATAGTCATGACTACTTAGATGCAATGAAGGCTTTTCCAAGATCACGCCAACCGAGTAACGATGAAGAAAACGCTAGAATGTTAGCTTTATCTTCTTCTGCCTCTTTGTCAGCTTTATTTGTCCCTTCATTGAAGGAGGTCAGTTCCAACCCCTTTTGTCTACTACTGTATTTCTCTTGTATGATCTATTACCATATGATCCAAAATTTAAATATTATGATTATATTATTTTGCACAATACATGTAGGATGATTGCTATAAATCTCATGGACAAAATTTGCCTGCATTCCCGCCGCAGGCAGTGCATTTGTGCTGTGTTTTTGTCATATATGAAAAGCATTGCATCATGAAAGAGCTTTGGAAATTCATCTGAACTTGTGTGAAGGTTCTTTTTTGGTAGCTAAGCGCATCACTAGAACCATGGAAAGGTCTTAGATGCTTAGAAAAAGTTTTATCGTTATACAAGAACATAGAACTTGCTTGATATCCTTATGTAATAATACTGACAGCTTCCTTTTGATGTGAGCAATAACTTAATTGCTCCTTGCATATACATTCAAGTCTTCTTACATACATCATGGATATTAGGTTGTTCCTGATAACTCAGAGGGTTCAGCCCGTGCTGTTGCCAACGCACTCATAGATATGGAGCGTGCCAAGCCTGGATCTTCCGACTACCTACTCAGCAGGCTTTTTCAACGCATTGGAAGGTTAGCCATGAGCACAAATCTACTTATGGTATGCAACTTTTATTTGTATCATTTTACAAATCTGTGGTAACATAATGCAGTTCGAAGGAGCCTTCGCTAAAAGATTTAAAAGATCAGGCCATCCTTACATTCTCAAGGATCAGCAAGCCCTCAGAGCAAGATCAGAAGGCAGAAGCCGAAGCCAAGAAGAAGCAACAACACGAGGATTTGCATTCAAACCCTAACTTGAGCCCACTTGCTAAGTTCCTGCTTTCTAGGATGGATAATACATGACCATATAAGCTTCTTTCAAGGCGCATTTTTCTTCTCTATCGTGTACATTTTTGTAAGGTAAGATGTTATTTATTTTTGCCTTGTTGCCATCATCCTGTTGAAGTTTTGGTTGTATCATGAAACATTTTTCTCTACTTGAATTTCGAGAAAGAGTGTTTATAGTAGTGAGCCGGTGACTATTGATGATAATATTTAGTACAGACATTGTAATACTCATTCAGACATTATTTATATATACTGTTGTGCTCTTTGACATTTTTCTTTGTCATGGATCACAGATCCTAGACTTACATTTTATGGAGGTCGACAGAATTTGGTTAGTAATACCACAGTCTTCAACTAGTTTTAAGATAGCTGTTATGTTATGGATCCTGAATTACCAAAGAAATGGAAAACTTCAGGGTTCAAACAAAATCTACAAAGGTTACTGGCTCCAAGACTTGACATTCACAGAAGCTGCTGGATCAAAGCACAATTAGAACATACAATAAGAAACCAATGCCATTAAAATAGTCTAGGAATGACAACAAAGGAGCAAAACTGAACTGTTTGTATCTTAAGGAAATTTTACAAACTGATCATTACACAACTGTTCATTTGTTTTTTCACCTCATACGGTAACATCAGCAGGAGCTGGTGTATACCAGCCATGGTGGATTTCTACCGCCTTCTTATATCTCGCAAGCCGAGATTTACGACGTGCACCAGTGTTGCGATGCAATGTCCCTGTTTTAACGGCCTTGTCGATTGCAGAGTACGCTTCTCCAATCAGTTTCTCAATTGGAAGGATTTCCTCTGATGCTGCCTCCTTTTTCTTCCTCAGTCCCTCTAATTCTTCCAACACCTACATGGGTTCAACATTATGATCATCAAACCATTAAAAAAAACCATCTAACATAAAACCACATGCAAGTTTGGCTGATTACACAAAAATCATCTGATGCAGTAAGTATAGTTCATTAGCATTTCCATCCAACAAAAAAGCCATTCTCTTAGGTTTGTAAATGAAATCTACCTCATAGTGTGGAGACACTAAAGAACTATGACAGTGATGAATTGTGGAGCATTTTAAACCCTCGATTAGTATTGTTGAGAGGCTAGTAATGTACCTTTCTCATGCGGGTCCTAACCTCGGACTTGCGGGCTTTGTTCCTGAGGCGGCGTTTCTCAGCTTGGCGAGCTCGCTTTGCAGCCGAGTCAGCATTGTTTTGGGGAGCAGCCTCGCATACAATCAACTGACCCAGCTGCCTCCTTGGCGTCTTCATCGACAGACAACCTGATTACATCCACACAAGTTCAAAAAACAATCAAGAAACCGTCCTAATACAACAATTCAGTTTAAACATAACTTCAGATCAAACTGAATTTTGAACCCCTACTACATTACTCTTAAAACAAGAGAAGATTTTCTCAGCATGAAATGCAAGGAGATTTTTGGCTTGCAGCATGTAAGAACTCTAGGTTACAAACCAATTTCCAGTAATGCCAAAAATCAATCTATAACCACCAACATGAAGTCGAAGGAATGCAACTTATAATAGTGAAATTACACACATTTTGAATTTAAATGTTCATGGAGATTTATAAATCAGGAACCGTAAACCATTTAATTTTGTTGTTGTCTGGTACAGCTCAAAAGCTCCCAAACCCAGTCTTGCATTTCGGTTTGGCACATTGTAGGTAAATTAAGTTGCATTCTAGAGTTACAGTAAGCACTAACTATGAGGTGTCCCAATTCCTTATTCCAATCCAATACCAGAATTCATCGCCTAGCAAGTGTAATGGTGCCAAATTACGAAGCTCCAAAAGCATCAGGAGCCTTAATAAGGCCCTAAATTATCAATTGAAGGTATGAAGTTCAGAACCAAATGTGGAAAAGAAAGGATGGAATTGTAGGAACAAACCTTGGGAGAAGCCGTCCTGAGAGAAGGCGCTGGAGAAACTGAGAGAAGCAGGAGAAGCCGAACAGAGGAATTGGGAGGAAGAAAGGGAGTTGGAGATAGAAAGGGTTTTGAATTTAGTAGAAAGAGCGGAGGAGGAAGCAGAAAAGCCATGGAAGGATGAGATAACAGTTGCCATCTCTCGCCACTTGGTCTCGTTCTCTCTGGTGGGAGATATCAACAATGGAGCTCCTTCAAGTCACAGAAAATCGGCACAACTTAATCCACTCCGGCGCGAAATTACTCTTCTACCCCTGGTCGGTTTTCTGTGGGCTAACGAAGAAGATTTCTGGGATTTGGATATTTATCAGGTTGGCCCAGTAACTCCAAAGCCCCATCCATGGAGTTGAAAACTCCTAGAAACGAAAAGGAAACTGGTAGATTGATCGAGAAAATCAAAATCCTAATTTGATCGGGTTGGTTAAATCTATTATAAAAGAAAAGTTTATTATTGTTTTTAAGTTTAAAATAGATTAATATAGATAAAAAAAAATAGTTCAACATATGTAACTATATAATTGCAAAAAATATTAATTAATGAATATAGATTATATGTAACTTTTTTGAACAGTTAAATATCTACTCCCGACGTTGCCCGGGATGGTTGTTTAGTACTGTTTTGGAAATTTTATATGATTACTGTTTATATAGTTTTGTTTATTGTTTATATTCACAAAGTTTATTGTCTTGGTTCAACAATTGGAATAACATTATTATCGTATTATAAAGATTTTAAATCCCTGAATATCAAAAAGCATATTCTTAATCTATAAGTTTTCAGTTATAATACTCATATTGCTTATCCAAAAACTAACGTAATAAAGAAATTATGAAAAGAATCTTATAATTTTTTAAACAACATTTAACTTTTAATAAGAAAAAATCAAAATCATTATAAAAAAATGAGTTAATTGTCATAAAATAAAATTTTATAATGCATATAGATATAATTCAATATGATAACATCTATAGTCTAAACTAATAATAAGAAATTTAATGATTATAAAATAAGCAAATAAAATCTTTCATTTTTAGGCCGCTTCATTTAATGACAAATGTGTTCAATAAGATAATAGTTAATATATACGTACTTATTAATAAGAGTAACATATGACATTTTATAATGATAATCTATTTAATAGTACCACTTTAATTGGAAAAGAATTTAATAAGATAAAATATATTATATAGTATAAAATAATAACATATAATATTCAATAATCACAGTATAACCCAAAATAAATTTATTGAATTAATATACAATATGAAATAATAATGATAATAATACTAAATATTATACTATAAACAAATAATAACAATAGCATATTAGATTGGATATAATTTAATTTAATTCAAGGAAATCCAATTCAAAGCATCTAATGTAAAAAACTACAACTTTACATGTAGATAGATAGATATTATAAAATAAAAAAGACTAAAAAGATAGTGGGAGGAGGGATGTGTAGTTATTTTGTAAAGATAGTATATAGCTATACTTTTATTTATAAATAAAAAATAAAAAAACGCATGTCAATTTGAAAATATGCCATGTAACTCATTTCTTGTGAAGACATTGCTTCACAAAATATATAGAGAGAGATATCTCACCTCTCCATTTTATTACATATCCCTACATTAGAAAAATGGATAGGCTCTGTTTTCATATGGAGAATGAATACGCCAAGTTGAGATTAATTTTTTTTTCTCGATGTATCATTATGCAAATACATATTAGATTCATTCTTTTCCATTTAAGTTTTCATAGTTAAAACTCCAATGGATCTTGAATAAATCATCTTTTTCCTAAAAACATGATCTCTCGAGTCTCCAACCTTCTTTTAGTATGCTAGCACACGTTCGTCATCTTTGTGTTACCTTTATGGATCGCACTTATTTATCAAGCGAGTCAGATTATCAATCGAATACATGTATAACTTAATATTACATGTAATGCATACTTTATTTCTGAGCTCAAAGAGTGGCTTAATAATCTTTAATCTCAATCATATTTAATGATGAAAAACTCTCTACAGTGAGCATAATTAACTCATGAACCTACCCTTGCACTTATATCTGGGTCTCCAACCATGAAGATTTTATGCTACATAGCCTCTACACGAGATGATTCACTCCTTTGCTGTGTCATGAAGAGCATGTGCAATTGTTGGATTTAGAAGGAGGAGGAATAGAGAATTTGTGATTGTGATTGATCAATCTAAGTCTGTTACAGTGGAGAGATGGCTTATATAGTATATACTATGCCAAAGATCTAACAAATTTTTCTACATGTACGACACGCTTGATTCTAACTAACTCTCTCCATTACATGGAATCAACAATGGTATGTATCTGATAAATGAGTCTCCATTGACTCATCATTCAATGTTTTATTTTGGAATTTAGTTTATAAGTAACTTTTTGTAAATTAATAATGGCCGATGCTACACGAAGTCATTGATGTACAACTTTTTATGTTACCAATTATATACATAAATGACTTAAAACCTTGATACGCTTCATACCATATAAAAAAGCACATCTATCTACTCAATAACATTCTTGGTATAAAAAGTTTCAAAGGATTTCTAAGACTTCATTATCGATATTATTTCACCTTATCCTGTGCGAGGCGTGTGGAAGGACTATGGTGTTAGCATCAACATTAGCGCTTTTGCCATATATTTAGGATTTCTAGCGGTTCAAGACATCGAGATGAAATCGATGTCATTCTTGACCATCAAAAGCATTTGCAACTAGTATGTCCATCCACAGTCATAAGAGTAATAAAGTTTATAAAGTATTTTATGAAATCAAATGAAGGAATGAAAAGATCGTTAATTACATAAAGTTGGATGGAAGCCTAGAAACAAGTTGGGCTCCCACACCCTTCTGAATGCAAAAACTCAATCTATGGAAAATAAAAGAACCACTCTTAACATTGTTTGAGTTCAATATGGTATTTGGTATTTGGTCACCAGCCAAGATTCATCAACCATTCTCTTCATCAACTTCCAACAACCAACTCGTTCCCTTCATTTGCTTATTCAAATATGAAACATAGAATGAAAAAAATAATCCAATTGTGTTCAGTAAGATTCAATGCACAAGCCAGCGAAAAACAATGTACTGTATAAGGAAGAATTTTGGCCGAAAAACAATCGGAAAAAAGCAAACGTTTTGCTCTCGTTGAGAGTTGAACTCAAGACCTCCCGCTTACTAAACGGGTGCTCTAACCAACTGAGCTACGAGAGCACCTTATGCTCAAAAATTTGTGAACGTATTAGAAACAAAACCAGAGGATAGTAAACCTAACCCTTTTTTGCATTTTCGGACGTAAACAGTAAAAACGAGGGTTTCCGAAGCGCCGGTTTCACCTCATTTTTAACCGCACTCGGTTCAACGCCACAAGCGGCTGGAATTTGGGGACGAAGAGATAGAGAGAGAGAGAGAAGAAATCGCTTTTGAAAACTGTTTGGGAATTAGGGTTTACGCCTCCTTCAATCGAATCGAAGAAGACGATGTCGAAGAACTCCACCACCGCCACTGTTCCCCGTCGCCAGAGCCAGAACGATGCGAAGCCTGCGTTGCGAAAGCCAGTTTTCATCACCGTGGAGGAGCTGAAGCCGGGCACCTCCGGCCACACCTTGACCGTCAAGGTCCTCAGCTCCGACACCGTCTTGAAGAAAGGCCGAGCGCTCAACCCCAACCTCCGTAGCACTCGCATCGCCGAGTGCCTTATCGGCGATCACACTGGCTGCATTCTCTTCACTGCTCGCAACGATCAAGGTACTCACTATTTTGCTTCTGATCTGGTCTACTACTAGGTTTTCATGATCTGCAAACTTATCTTATTTCGTGATCTGTTTCGCTATTTGTAAGAGCTTGACATGTTTGAAAAGCCCTAATTTTTGAAATCTTAGAACGGCTTCAGCGTTATGTGACTTTTTAGATGATCAAATCCTGTTAGGCTTAGGAATGAACTTTACATGTCCATTTAGTGCTGAAATGGCTACTCGACATTGCTCTAGTGGTACATATTTGTGTCATGTGTGTGCATATATTCTGATGTTGTATTTGTAGGATGAAGACTTTTCCTCCATCGGTAGTTTCTATGAATCTGGTCACTGTGACTTGTTTACCTTTATGTTTTTGATGAATTGTCTTCTGATTTCTGAAGTATAGGCTGTTTATATGATAAGATGTGGCTATATAGTGATATCAAGCTGGTCTTCTTTTATTTATAGTGTTACAAGATGTTCACACTTTATATATTGTGCTGCTAAAATAATCTTCTGTCTGTTAAATTTCACCTTGCCACCACATTGTCTCAACTCTCTACTGTGAATTTATTCTTGAATATGGATCATCGCCGTCTCCCTTGTTGTCTCTTTGAATCATGAGAGATTAGTAAACATGTTCTGATTGCATCTACATTTTATTCTACTAGTTGACATAATGAAGCCTGGCGCAACTGTGATTATCCGAAATGCAAAGATTGACATGTTCAAGTCAACTATGAGACTTGCTGTTGACAAGTGGGGCCGCATTGAAGCAACGGAGCCAGCTGAGTTCACTGTTAAAGAGGATAACAATCTGTCTTTGGTTGAGTATGAGCTGGTGACTGTCCCTTGAGTGTGAAGGGTGTGAAGAAAGTTTTTTGTGGGGAAAGTATAAAAACTAATATCGGCACTACTAGAAAGTTTGTGGGTAAGTCTTACAACTAATATCAGCAATCTTAGACAGTTTTTTTGTGGGTAACAACTTATATCGGCGGTATTCAACTTAACTAGGGGTGGCTGATTGAATGAATAGTAGCTCTATATATTAGGTTAAATGGTAATACAGGGTATGGCCAGTATGCAATGCAAGTTTGGTATTATTTTGGAGTTTGCTAGTTGATGCTCGAGGTTGGTAATGTAAAGAACTATGATCTTAGTTATGATGATATGAATATATGATAATATTCTACTTATTTTTGGCTAATGCATTTTGCCTTGATCTTAGTTGAAGTAATTTTGTCGGCAGTTTCTACATACACCCAAGTCCAGATTTCTGCAGAAGTGCACAAATCTGATTGCAGATGCATGTTTTTGTTTTTCCTGAGATGCCTGTATAATTTGGATCAAAATAATCCAAATATGACATCTCTGACCTTACTGACAGGTTTAAATAGGATTAAAGATGTGTTTCTGTATATGATGATCTGAATTTGCGACAAAAGTTTTGTGAACGAGTATGCTAGATTATGTGAACCCGACACTTTTTGTGTTACATTTTACGGCTGTGGGGACCTGAACCATGATTAAAATAAACATAATTATAGTGTGGACTTGCCAATTGGCCCAATCAAAGGGTTGTTTCTTGATCAATAATTTGACCTCTCCAAATATAAATAATTCTTGTGGTCTGTATATTAACAATCTTAGCTGTCAAATGATTAGCAAGATAAAATTACAAAACCCATATTAATCAACATAGGCACACACAAAACTTGTATCTTTTCATGTCAATCATTAATGCCACTTCAAATTTGCTACCATTATTCTTTGCCCAATTGATCAAAAACAGTGTGTACAATTGACAAATTTGTCCTGCTTTTCTTGCGAGGCTTCATCTCCTACATCGACCCCTCATGGCTTGTTTGATCAAACCCAAGCAACAAATTAAGAGCTTAGAAAAAATGTTTGCTTGTTGAGCAGACAGAGTCCAACCCACCTCCATAATCTTCTTGTAGGTTCGATCTCTGCACTACACGCAAAATTATTCATGTACCACTGGTCCACTTGTGTTGTGTGCCACGTGGCCTGCATTTTATTAGTAGCCTCTCAAATGATTAGGATTTTATAATTCACATTATTATGTACAAAACCCTATGACAGCACATGATGCTCATTGCTCACATGGCCAAGCCAACCTATGAGTAGCATATTCACAGCTCTCAATGTTGGCTAGCCAATTACCTTGTTTTGTTAAAAAAAATAAGAAGAGCAATCCATGAAACATCAGAAATAGCGTCACCAAATTCCATGTGAGCACTTGCTCAACCTTGTGAGGAGAGAAAGAATCTTGTCAACTAGTCTTTGCAGAAGCCATGGAAGATGGTTATAAGAAGCAAGAGACAGTTGATCTCTTGGAAGACGGCTGGTTCTTTGGCAACTTTCTCAACAAGAAAGGCAAGATGATGAGATGCAACTCTGACCCGGCACCTTCGTCGAAGAAAGAAGCAATCTTTGGCCCCAAGAAGAATGCTGCAGAGTCCAGCTGTTTGCTCAGAACCCCATCTCTTCCACCAAACTTGGGTAAGGAGGAGGAACAAGATTCGGGCGACGACGAAGATTATGGTCCGAGAATGGGGTATTTGATAAGGCAAGCCATGCCTTTTAACAAGTTGGCCAAAGCACCTTCTCTTCCACCTTGTAGGATCAAAAAGGAAGTCATGGGCAATGAAAATGTGGTTGTAACTCCTCCAAAGGGCCCCAAAATGAGCAAACTTACAAGGAGGTCTTCTTTAGATCCATCCATTCTATTGCCACCCAAGCACAACTCCAAGGTCAGATTTATAATTTTATTTCAAAATGGGTCTCTCTAATTTTTCTTATTTTGAGATGGGTTCTGATTATCTTATCTGGGTTATTCATTTCAGGGCATGAAACAGAACTTCTCTGCACCTAGCACATCCAAGAATCTTCAACAGAGAAGAAATGAGGTGCCCAATATAAAGGGCTCCCATTCAAGAAACCTTGAAAGGAGCATGTCATTGAAAACATTGAGCAATAAAGAAGTTAAAGGTTTCCAAGACTTGGGATTCAAGTTTGACAAAAAGGATTTGTGCCCAAGTGCTGTTAGTGATCTTTCCAACTTAACCATCCAAGAAGAAGAACCCAATGAGGAAGCAGAAGTTGATATGAGATTGAAAAAGAGTCCTTCTCTTTCTGAGGCTTGGCTTGCATCTCAGAGACCAAATTCTCCTGGAATCCCCAAATGGGCAGACAGCAAAAGTTCAGCTGAAGACATGAAAGCAAAGATCAAATTCTGGGCAAGAGCTGTGGCATCGAACGTTCGCCAAGAATGCTGAGGGCGGCGACAGGAAAAATGAGACTAATTTCTTCTTATGATTCTTTACTTTACAATGAGATTTGAATTATCATTTTTTTTCATTACTTGAGTTTCTGATGAAGATCACTAATTAGCAAAAGGAAGATTCTTTTTGGGGTGGTGGTCATCAGCATTTTTTGCCCCCTTTGGTTCTGCTCTATTTATCATGCAAAAAGTTTTCAAGATCATAGCCTTTCATGAGGATTGTTTTTCAAATGTGTAGCAATAGTCTTTGTCCCAATCATGAGAAGTGAAAAGTGAGGAATCTAAGGAAAATCAGAAAGGTGAGGTGGGGTTTGCACTTGGGAATTGGGGCCTCTTGGAAGAGGAATTCTGGGGCTCATTCATGTTGAGACTTGATTTGTAAATTGTAGCCCTTGTCATATTCATAAGAGATGAATAACATAATGATGCTTTTCCTCTCTTGGGACTTGTTTGTCAAATTACCCAAAAACCTCAGTAAGTATATCTCTAATCTCAGGTCCATAATATAAAAATCAAAATGTCTATTATAGGTCCATAAATATGGATGATACGTCTGTTGTTACAAGGTTGTTGATCCCCAAATGCGTTATATCTGCATATACTGTCAAATTTGAATTGCAAAAGGATAGACATCTCGATGAATAGCTTACTATTAATCGTCCAAGTGCTTCTTTGAATTGACTAAGGTGTAACATTAACAATAAGGCAATCAAAATCCAGTTAAACATTCTTTGTCATGTGCTACAATTGCTTTTTAGTTGCATTTCTTGAAGCTGCCACACTCATACTACGCAGATACAAAAAAGGAAGTAAACATTTTAGTAAGATCACACATGAATTTGATACTTCTAAGCTTTGCCCTTATACTTGATGACAATTGACACTCATCTGTGTCTCAAAGGCTGAGGTTGAATCAGTTCCGCTCTCTCAGCCTCATGGTGCCCAATAGCCATAGCGACCCGACTCATTTCCTGACCCACCTTCTTCAACTGATCACGAACAATTGGATTTGGATTTGGGAAATCATGCAATGGGTCATTGTTTGAATCAATAACACACAGAATAACCACTGTACTTGCTGAAGAAGCAAACATTGGGATTGGACCAAAGACCCACATCAGGAAATTGGTTGCAAAGTAAATAGCCCTCAACCCCAGTTGCCAGAAATTGTGTCCCCTCACAACTGCTTTCTCAACAAACTTTGGTGGGACTTCAGCTTGTGGCATGCTCAAGAGGAAATTGGCGTGTACAAAGCATCTCGCGGCTTGCATAAACGAAGCGAAGGCGATCAAGAAAAACCCAATGATGCATATGTACTTCATAGCACTGATTGAGACACTTTTGTCTCCATAGATGAATCTGCTGACAACTTGGTTGTTGGAAGAGCTTCCAACCCATGTTCCAATTAGCGAGGTGAGGGCGAGCGTGACCGATGCCAAGTAAGTTGCGGCTGAGATGCTGCTGGCTATAACTGAGAAGGCAGGGCCTCTGTTTGTCACATCAACCTGGTAATTGAAATAAAAATCAAAAAGGAATTGAAATATGAAATCTAGCATCTTCCTATTACGTTTGTATCTCATTGCATTGCAATCAAATGATATGTGAGGGAATTGATGGCTTCTGACCTGCATCATCTTGTTGACCCAGATTCTGCTGCTGTGATTCTCGAAACCGATAACGGTTTCCTTGGGACATGTCTTGCATTTGTAGAGAAGAAGGAGATGATAGCCTACCATGATCAGTAGACCACTTGGAACCAGGATCAAATCCAGGTACTCCTCTTGCCACTTCCAAGTCATCTTTCTCTCTTCCTTTATATCCTAAGATTGTTCCACAAGATTAAGAGCTTGTCTGAATATGTGAATGAGTATTGACCTATACATAAAAGGATTTGGTGAGCTACACTAGAAACTTCGATGTGCTTTCTTTTGACAGTACAACAGAACTTTGACCTTTAGATGGATTCTAAGCTCTAAAAAAACAACATAAATTGCAAATTAAAAAGGACGTGTTATGTTGAATCAGATTCAGCAACCAATAATGCATACTCATCCAATAAAATTTGTTTCTTGAAGCGTATGGGTGCAACATGTGAATTTTATATTGATGCAATGTTTTCTTTGATCTTTGGTATACTGTATTTATTGCAGCAAGTCAAACAAGTTGCATCAATTCTTTGGGTTAAACAAGTTGGTACTTCAATATTCCGATCGAAAAAAAAAAGTTGGTACTTCAATAATCAAAATAGCAAGACCAATTTCTCATCTGATTGACATCTGAAACCATACAACGAGAAAACCTAGCAACATCGATACCAAAGGAACACATTATACACAACACCACTACAGAGACCTAAATTCAGCGAAACACCACAATTCAAAACACTGGAAACCCTAATCCACAACCACCTTTCCAAAATAGAGAACACATGAAACCAAAACCCTAAGCCCTTTCGCCTCTAATCCTCCTGGCGAGCTGAATGTCCTTGGGCATGATGGTGACTCTCTTGGCGTGGATCGCGCAGAGGTTGGTGTCCTCGAAGAGTCCGACGAGGTAGGCCTCGGCGGCCTCCTGGAGAGCGGCGACGGCGGAGCTCTGGAAGCGGAGATCGGTCTTGAAATCCTGAGCGATCTCACGGACCAGCCTCTGGAAAGGAAGCTTGCGGATGAGAAGCTCGGTGCTCTTCTGGTACTTCCTGATCTCCCTCAGAGCCACCGTTCCGGGGCGGAATCTGTGGGGCTTCTTCACTCCGCCGGTGGCCGGGGCCGACTTCCTGGCAGCCTTGGTCGCCAGTTGCTTCCTTGGAGCCTTTCCTCCGGTGGATTTCCTGGCGGTTTGCTTGGTGCGAGCCATTGCGAGTTGAGAGCGAAGAGATTGGGGGAGAGATGGAGATTAGGGTTTGTGTGATGGTGAGATTTTGGAGGAGAGATTTGGGGGTTTTATTGGTGTGTGTGGATTGGGGTTTGAGAGGGAAAGTGAAATTTGGAAATGCGGGATTGGGCGGGAGACGAGATCTGGACCGTTGGTTATGGGAGCTTATCTACGGTTTAGGATTGTCTGAGTGGGAGTATGCGGATTGTGAATTCGGATTGATGACTTGGCATCATTGGTGGGATTGGCTTCCGCTTCTCAGTCAAAAAAAATGGGCCAGGCAATCAGGCCCACATCAACCACGGAATAAGATGCTGGTGAAGTAACCCAAACATCTTAATTTGAAGCATTTGTAATGTTAAAATTGAATGAATGAAAACCCTTAACAGTCTAACACACATAAATGATCTCAAGATTGGACCTGCACTGATAACATACTAAATTTCGGTGGGCTAAGTACAAGGGGTGTGTGCTAAAATATCTAAAATAACAAGTATTTCTTATCAACTCAGTTAATCTAAAACGACAAATATTACTTAGTGGAGAGAGTATTAGTCTACTTTCCTACTACGTAGTAGTTTCTAAATGTGTACAAATTCAGTAGGATATATTAGGTAGTGTTGAGGTTGTTGTTGCATAATAGATCAAGATATTTGTGCTTTTGATGGTCCCTGTAATTTGAATTATTGAGTTCCTATTTCATACGAGGCTGAGATCTTTGGATGATTCTCATAAATTTCGTCGCACTTTGTAGAGAATCAAATTGTGTTTCTTGTTTCTCGTATCCCATTCCCAGATCATAATTCATGCATTGGAATGGAAACTCTAGAACCCTTTATCGTATAGCATTTCTCTTAAACATAGCTGCCACTTGCACAGACCGGGCAACACCAAAGCAAAGATCACATAACTTTCATACATTATTTGGTTCAGATCATATAAGTTCGCATTAAGACAATATATAGCACACATAAGAAACACACTTGACATCCTTTTTGATAGCTTAACATACAATACTTAAAGACAATAGTTCAGTCATTTGTCTTGAAAGTTGGTTGGTGTCAAGTGGCACTTCTGATATAGGAAGGCGACCATACACGTTACAAGCAGTCTACCTCTACTAGTCTTCATCTTCAGCTGCATTGTTCACCTTCTCACATTCATCGATCCATTCGCTGTAACTGCAAGCACATCACAAACATGTCGTATGCATGAGTTATTAGAGGTTCAGGAATTTCAACTTCAACTAACAAGGAAAGATGACAAATGCGCAAAGTTGTTTGTAGCTTACATGTCAATCGGTTCAGTCAATGCTGCATAAACATGGGAACAAAGAAAGGGTTATTGCCTCCATTTTTATTTGGACATTGTGAACGTCAATATTGCTGGAAAGAAAAACACAATTGGATAGAGCTATACCTGTTACAGTCATGCTAAAGCTCTCTTGGCAGATCCCACATATAGCTTCACCGATTTGGTTCTTCATGTCACTGTAAGATCACAATCATAAATTATCCATGCAAATGACAAACAAATTCACGCTGTTTATCGAACTTAAAATTTATATGATTCCGCAGACTAGTGCAAGTAGCAGCAAATAAAGCTACGGATAGAAACTGCAGTTAAGAAAAGCTCTATCTAGCCCAGACAATATAAATTAAAGAAGGCATCTGAGGAACCATATTTCGATTTACCAAAAGAAAGCCTGAGAAATGAGAAATATTTTTTTGTATCGAAAACTCCTAATGAGACAATTGATAGTTAAAAGATCTCAATCATAAATTATTCTTCCTCTCATCTACATGTTAGATTGCAGAAAGATCTTACAAATTATAGATAGGCTGATTTTTCGAAAGAGATTTGTAAAATGAATGTTTCACCAAAAACTATCCAATTGTTTTGAGTAACAACTAAAGGGGATGAGAAATCTTCTTTGTGGACCATAATTACAAACTCCTAATGTAACAATTGATATTCAAGAAAAACTCAAGTTACTCAACCATGAACTGTTCTTTCTGTCATCTACATGCAAGATTGCAAGAAGATCTCACAAATTATAGTTAGCCTAACTTTTCAAAAGAGATTTGCAAATCATTTTTTTGCCAGAAACTATACAATTGTTTTTAGAACAATTCAAGGATGAGAAAAGATCTTCAAGTTTGTAGGTGACTTCTTAGAAGAGATATACAAAATCAAATATTTGCCCGAAATTATCCAATTGTTTCGAGAAACAATGGCTTTATGACAAGAAACAGACACCATCAATTGAGAAACAATCATTCATCACATCAAGTAGTCATTAATACCAAATGTAAACATAACATTCACCCCCCACCAAGCTCGCATCATAAGAGTTAAGTAAATACTTACATACGACATTCAACACTGGTTCCATGATTACAGAAAGGGCAGCTGAAAACAGTGTCAAGCTTGTCCATCCTCTTCTTTGGTGGAGGCTTTGCACTCGACTTCCTTTTCCCCATTTCAGCAGAATATCTTCTTTACTTGACCTTATCATACAACAACAAACTAATTAGTCCCACAAGGCCATAACATGACATTAGAGACACAGTCGTGCATTATAACCCACCTCTTTAATTTCATGTAGCAGGAAAATTAAGATCCTCAAAACACAGTGCAAATCACACACACACACTAAAAAAAAAACAATCTTTGCAGGTAAGAAAAGAAGATTGGTTAGCAGTCAAAAGTTTCATAGCCACAAAACACAGGATCAAAAGAGAAGCTGCCATAATATGAGGCTACTTTCCCTTCCTCAGCAAGAAACCCCAATTCCTAAACCCTAACGAAATCCGGGATGACAAAGATCGATATGAACAATCCAAGGTTGAGATAAAAGTTTCTCAAATGGAATCGTCAAAATGGAAGCACAAGCCGTTTTACAAACAACAACAACAACAACCACAACTATTCGTCAAAATTGAAAGCAATCACTCAGTTAAGAATCACGCCTCTTTCGAGAGAACTAATCGTCGAATGAAATTGGAATCGGAATATAATTGCACAAAATCGGAAGCATACAATCAAACAATCAGAGAAGTCGTGATACCTGAGCGGACGAAAGAGACGAACAACTTTGAGGGATGAAGATGGTAGGAAATGGGGATTGACGATGAGCAGAGGAGACGTAGCTATCGCCTTGAAACAAAAGATCCTTCGAACAATCTTCTTTTAATATTTGGGCTGTAACGAACGGGCCTGAGAGCCCACGAGAGCATAGCTCAATGATTCGGCTCTGATAGTAAATAAAATAGGATATTATTGTTTGTTATTAGCTGTACACTCAAGATACTCTTGAGAGATCTTCTCTGTTTGTTATCTCATGTATCGTGTACCTATATATACATTTCAATATATGCAACCCTAATTAAGGGGATCAATTACTTTCTCACATGGTATCTGCCGCTTCTCCTCTCTCAACCTAACTACCACCCTTCTTTCTCAAAACCATGGCTGACGGTACTGCTAACGCCACCGGCAACATTAACAATGATCCTCCTCCTGTCCAAAACGCTCAGCCCAACCTCCTCACTTCCGCTCCCTCTCAAGCCCTCCATGTAGCAAGCATAAAAACCCATGTTCCCATCACCTTAGATCAAGCGTCGTCCAACTACAACAAATGGCGTGAGCTTTTCCTAGTCACTCTAGGCAAATTTGCTCTTCGCTCTCATGTTGAAGATTCCTCTCCCTCAACAGACCCACAATGGAAGATCCTCGACTTCACCGTTCTCTCTTGGATTTACGGATCCATCTCTTCCGACATCTTCGACATCATTATGAAGGCTGATCAGTCAGCCTACACAGTTTGGACGACAATCGAAAATCTCTTCCGTGACAACAAGAAGAGCAGGGCCATTCAACTGGAAGCCCAATTCCGCAATCTCTCGCAGGGCAATATGGCAATCTCTGAATATTGCCAGAAACTCAAAACCCTTGCTGACAATCTGGCTGATGTTGATCAACCCGTCTCTAACGACACGTTGGTCTTACAAACTATCCAAGGCCTCAACAACGACTTTGCAACCATGGCGGCAATCATTCCAATCCAAAAGTCGTTCCCGGACTTCCAACAGTGTCGGAGCATGCTTCTTTTGGAAGAGTCCCGACGTGCACAAAGTACTCCCCTTCAAACCGCTCTCACCACCACTACCACGACTCCACCACCGACAACTCCAACTACCACTCCACCACCGGATCAAAACAAATCAACTGAAAAATCCACAAACCATAACTCCAACTGGGGTCACGGGGGACGTGGGGGACGTGGTGGCCGTCGAGGTCGGGGTCGTGGCAGAGGAAATGGCCGGGGCTACGTTCCATATGCACCGTGGATGCAACAATGGCCTGGACAACAACCATCCCCTCCAAACTGGCAGTCATGGGGAGCTGGTCTTTTGGGTGCTCGTCCACCAACACCTCCACAACAGCATCAACAAAACTCTGCCGCTATGTACGCTGCACAACAAGGATTCCCGATGTGGGATCAACAGGCCTTCCTCAACGCCATGAGTAATATGCAAATCCGTCAACCGAATGAAAATGACTGGATTATGGATACTGGAGCATCCTCACATATGGCATCTAATACAGGTATTCTCACTTCTGTTTCTAAACCTAGCACTAATAATCCTTCTAATATTATTGTGGGAAATGGACAAACCCTCCCCATAACCCATCTTGGCAAAACCCAATTAACCAAATTCCCACCTCTTACGTTGAACAATGTTCTAGTAACCCCCTCCTTAATTAAAAACCTAATTTCAGTCCGAAAATTCACTACAGATAATCATTGTTCAGTGGAATTTGACCCATATGGTTTTTCTGTGAAGGATCTCACAACCAAGACGGTAATTCACAGGTGCAATAGTCAAGGAGACCTCTATCCTTTTCATCATCAATCAGTCGGCCATCCTCCTCTCGCCCTCTCGGCAATCCAAAGTCTCCCACTTCCGCTTCTACATAGACGTCTCGGTCATCCAGGATCACATGTTCTTCATCACCTTGTGTCTTCTAATTTTGTTAAATGTAATAAGCAGTCCACTTTGGACCTGTGTCATGCTTGTCAGTTAGGCAAACACACCAAGTTACCCTTTCAAAGTTCTACTTCTTCTACTGTTGCACCATTTCAAGTTATTCATAGTGATTTGTGGACTTCTCCCGTTTTGACTATTTCAGGCTTCAAATATTATCTAGTTATTTTGGATGATTATTCTCATTATCTATGGACTTTTCCTCTCAAAAACAAGTCTGATGTTTTCACCAAATTTCACACCTTCCATTCCTACGTGAAAACCCAATTCCAAACTCAAATAAAAAGCCTTCAATGTGACCATGGCAGAGAGTTTGACAATACAAATTTCCATTCCTTTTTCCAAAATAATGGCATAAAATTCCGATTCTCTTGCCCTCATACCTCTCAACAAAACGGGAAAGCGGAACGCATAATCCGAACCACAAACAACACAATTCGCTCTATGCTATTCCAAGCTGGTCTACCACCTTCTTTTTGGGCAGAATCTCTTGCCACAGCTACCTACCTTCACAATCTTATACCCACAAAAACTCTGAATCTCTCAACTCCTCATAAACAATTATATGGTCGTGATCCCTCATATGGTCATCTACGAGTATTTGGGTGTCTATGTTATCCAAACATATCCTCCACTATACCTCACAAATTATCTCCAAAATCAACCCCCTGCATTTTCTTAGGATATGCTGAAAACCATTCTGGTTATAGATGCTTAGAAATATCCACAAATAAAATTCTTATCTCTCGTCATGTCAATTTTGACGAAAATTCTTTCCCCTTCAAAACCAAAAACGTCTCCACGAAAGACAATTCCTATGATTTTCTACAATTTTCCATGGAAAATCCTCAAATTCCTCTCTCTCCCACGTATCCAAACCCACCTACCTCAAATTCTCCTCAAATCAATCCAATGGGCCCACAAAATCACACAAATCCCTCCCACTATCCTGACTCTCCTCAAAACAATAACACATGGGACCCTCCCTCCCCTCAAATCACTCCTTCCAGCACAAACTCACCCCCGCCAATTGCCAATCCCTCAGAACAAATTGTTCAAGCCCCTCCTCCCCAAAATCCAGAACATCAAATTGAAAACACCCATTCCATGTGTACCCGTTCCAAAGCTAGAATATTCAAACCAAAACCTGTTTTCAATCTATCCGCCACAATTTCTCCAATCCCAAAAACCTACAAACTAGCCATCCAAGACCCACAATGGTATAAATCTATGAAGGAAGAATTTGATGCTTTGATTAAAAACAGAACTTGGGATCTTGTACCAAGGCCTACACATGCTAATGTTGTTACAGGAAAATGGCTCTTTCGCCACAAATATGGTGCTGATGGGAAATTGGCTCGATACAAGTCTCGATGGGTCGCACGAGGATACTCTCAACAGCATGGCATTGACTTTGACGAGACCTTCTCTCCCGTTGTCAAGCCCGCCACCATCAGAACTGTCTTATCTCTGGCTCTTGCTCGCTCCTGGCCGATACATCAACTGGATGTCAAAAACGCGTTTCTCCATGGAAAATTGCAAGAGCTCGTGTACTGCCAGCAACCGCCAGGATTTGTTAGTCAGGCCTTCCCAAACCATGTTTGTCGCTTGAACAAAGCTCTGTACGGGCTGAAACAGGCCCCACGAGCATGGTTTCAGCGATTTGCTTCCTTTCTTGTGCAGTTAGGCTTCTCAAACAGCTCCTCTGATCCGTCTCTATTCGTCTTCAAACGAGGTCATCATCAAGCACACTTGCTCGTCTATGTAGACGATATTATACTCACCGCCTCATCTGATTCATTCCTTCAGACCGTCATTGCAGCTTTGAGTCGAGAATTCTCTATGACTGATCTTGGTCAGTTACACTATTTTCTTGGAATTGCTGTACACCGAACATCTGAAGGCTTGCATCTCTCACAAGAACGGTATGTTTCTGACATTCTAAAGAAGGCGAATATGCTGGACTGTAATTCTTCTAAGACACCAGTTGACACCAATCCCAAATTGGGTGCAACCGCTGGTGATCCAGTAAGTGATCCCACTCTCTACAGGTCACTAGCTGGTGCACTACAGTACCTAACCTTCACACGACCGGATATTAGCTACGCAGTTCAACAGTGTTGTCTTCACATGCACGATCCTCGTGTCCAACACTTCCATGCTCTCAAACGAATACTCCGGTACGTAAAAGGCACTGCTGCACTCGGCTTACAATTATTTCCAAGTAATTACACTCAACTGGTTGCATACTCCGACGCTGACTGGGCTGGCTGCCCGGATTCCAGGAGATCCACCTCAGGCTATTGTATGTTCCTCGGCCAAAATTTAATCTCCTGGTCATCTAAAAGACAGTCCACTGTTGCGAGATCAAGTGCTGAAGCTGAATATCGAGCGGTCGCAAATGCTGTTGCTGAATCTTGCTGGTTAAGAAAGTTACTCAGCGATCTTGGCTGCCCCATCCAAACGGCAACTATTGTGTTCTGTGACAACGTAAGTGCTGTGTATCTGTCATCTAATCCGGTTCAACACCAGAGAACCAAGCACATAGAAATCGATGTACACTTCGTCCGGGAAAAAGTTGCCATAGGCCACGTCCGAGTACTTCACGTCCCATCTACTCATCAATTTGCTGATGTTCTGACAAAAGGGTTGCCATATCCTATTTTTCAAGAATTCAGATCCAGTCTCTGCGTTCGAGATCCTCCCGTTTCGACTGCGGGGGAATGATAGTAAATAAAATAGGATATTATTGTTTGTTATTAGCTGTACACTCAAGATACTCTTGAGAGATCTTCTCTGTTTGTTATCTCATGTATCGTGTACCTATATATACATTTCAATATATGCAACCCTAATTAAGGGGATCAATTACTTTCTCATAGGCTCATCAGAGAAATTTCTCTACCATTACAAATATACAATGTTTTATTTAGATAAAAAAAAAAAATATATATATATATAGATATATACAATGTTTTACATTTTTATGTATCTTTTTTTCCAAATTTACCTCATACAAATTTTTACTTAAAAGATCCTCTTTTTAAACCCCTATGAAATTAAAATAATTTAATAAGGGTAATTAAGTAATTTTATAAGCTTTCTTAATTTCAAGTTAAAATTCTAAAACATCAAATATAAATAAACGGAGGGAGTATCATATAACTTCTAATCACTAATCCTTGATAGGTGAAACAAACAGGCGTTGAATTGGTAGAGCATTTCCAATAGCTTCTCCAAAATGGAGAAATTGAGATTTTGAGATGTTTGGGGTGGATTTCAGTCCAACAGATTCTCCATCTCATCTCCAAAATGGAGAAGCTGTTGGATTAGATGCCCATATAAACTACAAAGTGTGATTTTTGGTTCTCTATTTTGAAGAATTTTTTAAAGAAACTGTTGGAGATGCTCCAAAATGATGACTCATCATCATATTATCTTTTCTTTTTTCGGTCGACTTGGCGCAATTCGCACCGAGGTTGTGTTGATGCCAGACATATTATCCAGTTTTACATCACATAAGATTTCATTAATCACATATTATAGCATAATATTTCCAATGCGGTGGTATGTTTATATATAGTTATCATAATTGTGGCTAATCGAGTTGTATGTGGTGTAAAATTAGATAACGTGTCGATTAGTTATCGATTATGGGAGTCAATTCAAAATTTATTTGTTTCATGTAATGAAAGATTAGTGATAGCATAAAACAAACTTGACTGGAAAGTATGCTTGGATAGATACGTGTCGATTAGTTATCAATTATGGGAGCCAAGTCAACATTCATTTGTGTAAGACCCGAGGCCTTAGAAGCGCTATCCCATGCCAACCCGAGAACTTCCCAGGAGGTCACCCATCCTGGTACTACTCTCGCCCTAGCACGCTTAACTTCATAGTTCTTTTGACCTCTCGAACCATGAAAAGGAAGAGCTCTTATTGGCATGGGGAGCATCTGAATCCCTTATAAATTCTCGGGGTGTTACAATCTCCCCCACTTAAGCACTTGACGACCTCGTCAAGGCCCAAGGACCGCCCCCTGGGTCGAGAGACCGCCCTCTGGCCAAGCCAACTCGTAACCCAGAGTCGGCTCTGATACCATTTGTAAGACCCGAGGCCTTAGAAGCGCTATCCCATGCCAACCCGAGAACTTCCCAGGAGGTCACCCATCCTGGTACTACTCTCGCCCTAGCACGCTTAACTTCATAGTTCTTTTGACCTCTCGAACCATGAAAAGGAAGAGCTCTTATTGGCATGGGGAGCATCTGAATCCCTTATAAATTCTCGGGGTGTTACAATTTGTTTCACGTAACGAAAGTATAGTCAAGTCTGACATTTTTAAGTAGATGAATTTAGTTGCAAAAAAAGGTACAAGTAAGAGTAACAACTCAATTGACCATTAGAGATAGAAGAGGAAGAAGAGAGATTCAGGAAGATTGAGAGAATTGGAGAAGGAGAGAAGAGTGAAGAGAGGAACGAGAATAGAGAATTCACATTGATCAGGCATAACCGAGCAGATACAGCAACGTACCGTATAAGTCTCTTCTCACACTAGCTACCCGATCCCATTATGCAACTGGATAGCTCTTTATCAGACCGGATACCCCCCCTACTAAGACAATAAAGACACTACTCGGCCCATAACAGATAGTATGCTTATATATTAGGAAAAATGACCCAAAATAATACCAAGTATCAACTTTAAACCAAAAATAATATGAACTTCGTAAATAACAAAACCATAGCCAAACTATCAACACATTAACCAAAAACAATACATACCCAATTTCCGGTGGGATTTCCGGTGAGAATGGTGATGTGGACACCGGAATATTGAGTTGTCAAAAAATAAATTACACTTCATTCCTTTTAATTAACACCTCATTCTATTATACAAAAAAGAAAAAGAAAAAGGAACAAAACAAAAGACTTGTCTGTAGACATGAACGAAGAGGAAGAGGAAGGAGCAAGCTGAGCATTAATGGCCGCCACTATCTCAACTTCATTGACCTCATTGCGCTCTCACTAGTAGACGTCGGCTCTTCGACTTTTCCTCACCGAGCAAGGCTAGGTTGTGTCTTTCACTCCCCGCCTTCTCTTTTTTCGAAAGGGGCCAAATTGGCCAATACTAGACTCCGACGAGCTGACCGCGACACCAGACTCTGGTATACACCGACTACCGCCACTGGCTTGTAGTCTCATTGTGCATCCTGCTCACTACGGCACTACCATTGATACCCCTTAATGTCCGTAATTGCAAGTAAATGTCAAAACCCTAATTCCAAAATCAAGTCAAATTAAACATGCCTGTATCAAATTGATGTTTAGATTTTGCTAATTAAAGTGGTAATTAGTTGTTTCCCTTTACTTTCATGAAATTGGTAATTGATTCATAAGTAGTGTAAAGAGTGACTAACCTATTCAACATAATCCACAGAACTTAAAATTTGTTTCTCACTTTTGTAAATGTAAGAAAGAATGGCAATCTGTTTGATTGGTGAGTGATGACATTAAAAGTGTAGCTTTGAAGAAGATGAGTACAGGAGAAGTTTTTTTTTTGGGTCGAAGAATTGCGTAGAAGGTAAAAGAGGAAGAAGGGTATTTTGTTTTGCTTTTAAATTTATTAAAATAATTATCCATATGGCTCAATTAACATGACATGTCATCATTTCGGTGTCCACATCACTACTCTCACCGGAAATCCCACCGGAAATTGGGTATGTATTGTTTTTGGTTAATGTGTTGATAGTTTGGCTATGATTTTGTTATTTACGAAGTTCATATTATTTTTGGTTCAAAGTTGATACTTGGTATTATTTTGAGCCATTTTTCCTATATATTAAGCTTATTTTTAAACTAGTATAAGTTTCATATATAAGTTCGAATTAGACATATTGTTACTATATATTGACGAATGTCAATAATTTATCATATATATTTTATTTCAATTTATTAAATAAAATATTAATAGATTAATCTACGTTGAGCAAAAGCTCGAAGATCGAAGACATAGCAGAACTGAAGAGTGGATCCCAAGTTCCCAACAATGGGAAACATTACTAAGAAAAAGAGTTGTGCTTTCAACTTACGGGCAACAGTTAATCAACATGCTATTGTGCACTTATGTATTTTGCTACGATGCCTACGCATAAGAAAGTATTTCAAAGTGAAAGCTATTTGTAAAGTTTAGAGCAGCGCACAAATTTGGAGAGATTTTCTCTTGGTATTTACGTATACAGAAGTTACAATATATATCACTCTAACATTGACCTAGCTGGTGCTATAAGATAGGAAAGTATCTTAGAGAATCAAAACAACTTTGTACAAGATATAATATCCGAATACTCCCCCTCAAGTTGGAGCATGGAGATCCCGAATGCCCAACTTGGAGAGAAGGTATGTAAATTGTCGCTTGCCCAAGGCCTTCGTCAAGAGATCCGCCAGCTGAGAAGTCGTTGAAACATAAGCGGTCGAAATAACACCTTTTTGCACAAGGTCACGAACAAAATGAAGATCAATTTCGATATGCTTTGTACGTTCATGAAATACCGGGTTGGCCGCAATATGTAGAGCAGCTTGGCTATCACAAAACAGCTTCATGGGAGGTCGATGATGATAGCCAAGAGAAGAGAGGAACGAGCGTAACCATAGTAATTCGGAGCAAGCTGCCGCCATGGACCTATACTCTGCCTCTGCAGATGAACGGGCAACTGTGGGTTGCTTTTTGGTTTTCCAAGAGACAAGGGATTCGCCCAGAAACACAAAATAGCCAGTCAAGGAGCGTCGTGTGATAGGGCAGGCAGCCCAGTCGGAGTCACAAAACGCAGTCAGCTGAAGAGAGCTATGCCGAGAGAGCACCAAACCTTGTCCCGGAGATCCCTTGAGGTATCGCAGGACATGTGTGGCAGCTTGCCAATGAGCTTGCTTAGGAGTCTGCATGAATTGAGATAAGGTATGCACAGCATATGATAACTCGAGGCGGGTAATGGTGAGATAGATGAGACGACCAATCAGCCGTCGAACTGCTCGGGATGAGCAAAATCCGGGCCAGTTGCTTTGCTGAGATCGTGGTTCTGAGGCAGAGATAAAGCAGCCGGTTTGGCAGCCAATAAACCAGCCTCCGAAAGAATTTCCAAGGCGTACTTGCGTTGCGAAAGAAAGAGGCCGGTGTCACCATGGGCAATTTCAATACCGAGAAAATATTTCAAAACTCCGAGGTCTTTCATATGGAAGCACTGATGAAGATAGACCTTGAAGCGAGCAATGGAGGCTGAGTCGTTCCCTGATATAATAAGATCGTCCACATAGACGAGGACGTGCATAACAGTAGTGCCCCGTTCAAGAGAGAACAATGAGTAATCGGCATGGGACTGTCGAAAACCAAAGTGAATCAAGGCAGAGAGGAGCTTAGCAAACCAGTTTCGAGGAGCTTGACGAAGCCCGTAGAGGGATTTTTGCAAGCGACAGAATTGCCCGGGACGAGTGGAGTATCCGGGCGGTGGACGCATGTAGACTTCTTCTTCGAGGTCACCGTGCAAGAATGCATTGTGAACGTCCATTTGATGCAATTGCCACCCTTTGATCGCGGTGACAGATAAGAAGACGCGGACAGAGGTCATCTTGGCTACGGGAGCGAAAGTTTCAGTGAAGTCGATGCCTTCGACCTGCTTGTTACCCAGAACGACCAAGCGCGCCTTATACCGCTCAATGGAGCCATCCGCTTTGTACTTGATCCTGTAAACCCATTTGCATCCGATGGGCTTTTTGTCAGGCGGAAGCGACTGTAAAGTCCAAGTCCTGTTCTTTTCCAAAGCGGTGATTTCTTCGGCCATAGCTTGTCGCCAAACGGAGTGTTGGACAGCTTTGGAGAAATTCTCCGGCTCTCTGGCAGCTGTAATGGCTGCTAAGAACTGAATGTGTTGTTTAGAAAAGTTAGTGCAATCAACATAATTTGCTATGGGGTATAAGGTACATGAGGACGATGAAGACGTAGGTGATAGGTGTGCAGGAGGGGGGTTTAAGCCAGTGGTCGTGTTGCAAATAAAGTCGCGGAGTTTCGTAGACGGTTGACGAGGACGAGTGCTCCGTCGAACCATATCAGCAGCTGCAGGTTCAGCTGCGGGAGGAGGTTGGCCGGGGTCGTTTGGTGCAAGAGCTGGGTGCTCGTGTACGTCAGCCGAAGAGGCCGGACTGGGCAGGGCCGGTGTGGAACTCCCCCTGACTAAGGCAACCTCATCATCATACACAGCTGGAGAAGTGGTTTCATCGTCCAGAGAAGACGCAACCGAAGTGGATGCTTGAGTGAATGGAAATACCGACTCGGAAAATACGACGTCTCTGGAGTTGAAGAAGACGTGTTGATCAAGATCGTATAGACGCCAAGCCTTCTTGCCGAATGGATAACCAACAAAGATGCATCGTCGACTTCGAGAGGCGAACTTATCCTTGTTTCGTGGGATGACGGAAGCATGGCAAAGACACCCAAAAATGCGAATGTGTGCATAAGAGGGTGACTTACCAAACAAGAGCTCATAGGGAGACCGACCGCTGAGGATAGACGACGGGGTGCGGTTGATGAGATATGCGGCTGTGAGGACACATTCGCCCCAAAATTTGAGGGGAAGATGTGCTTGGAAACGAAGAGCGCGAGCAACGTTTAAGAGGTGACGATGCTTGCGTTCGACTCGACCATTTTGTTGCGGAGTAGCCACACATGAGGTCTCAAAGAGGATGCCAGACGAGGCAAAGAAGGGCCGAAGTGGTAGGAATTCGGTGCCGTTGTCCGCGCGAAAAGTCTTCACTGTGGTGTTGAATTGATTTTTGACATACGTACAAAAATTTTGCACTAATCTACTAACCTCTGTTTTCCTAGCCATTAGATGAACCCAAACACATCGGGAGAAATCATCGACGATGGTTAAAAAATAAAAAGCACCACAAGAGGAAACCGCGCTATACGGACCCCATACATCAAGATGCACTAAATCAAACAATTTTCCTGCTTTATTAGAACTCAAAGGAAAAGACTCTCTAGTTTGTTTGGCTTTTAAACAAATAACACAAGGGTCCTTAAGAGGACAATGTTTGGAACTAACAGTAGGTAATAAAGAAATAGATTTCATTGAGGGATGACCCATCCTCAAGTGCCAAAGCTCAGGAGAGACGGATACATCAGTAGCAAACGCAGCTTGAGTCGCCGATGCAGGAGCCGAGACCAAGCATAGCCAATAAACCCCACCTCGAGCTTCACCCACGCCAATCAAAGTCCTCAAAGTGCGGTCCTGAATGACACAAAACCGATCGGTTAGAGTGACGATGCAACAGGAATCCTTATTAAGCTTAGCAATAGATATGAGATTGCAATAAAATTTCGGAATAAACAAAACATCAGTAATATGAAGAGTAGAGGTAAGAATAATAGTGCCAGCCTCTTGGGCTGTAGAGTACGAGCCATCAGGGAGTAAAATCAAGGACGGAGCAATGGGATGAACATTAGTAAGAAGATCCCGACGCCCGGTCATGTGGTAGGATGCACCGGAATCCAAGATCCATTGAGAACTTGAGTGCTTACCCGTCACTTTGTCATCACCCGAAGAGCGAAACTGTTGAAGCATAGTGAGCATATCCTGCCACTGAGTATCATCCAAAGTGCTATGAAGAGCGTCACGATCCTGAGGAGTGATGGTTGGAGAAGTGGCGGCATGAGCCACAACCGTGTTAGCGACCGAGGCATCACGAGTGGAATGTGAGGACGCGGCAGGAGACACGGTACGAGGCTGAACCTGGCTGGATTGTGAAGTAGGAAGGCCTTTGCCTTTGCGGTACTCGTCCCACCATTCCGGATACCCGATGACCTTGAAGCAAGAGGTCGCTTCATAACCGGTTCGACCACAATGAGCGCAGAGCCTGTTGTCGTCACGCTTGCCGGAGTCGGAGCGAGAGGAAGAGGACTGAGACTGTGGCGGTCGGGGCTGTGGGGGGCGAGAACCAGTAGACGAGCGACCACGGGCAGCCATGGCCACAACATCTTGCCGAGTGGCTCGTTCATTAGCAACAGCTCGCTGGCGTTCATCTTGGATAACAAGCGAGTAGACACGGTTCAGATTAGGCATGGGATCTTGCGCCAGAATATTGGAGCGAATTGTGCCGAAAGTGTCATCATCCAGCCCCATCAAAAATTGATGAGCAAATTCCTCTTCACGATCAGTTTCGAGATCGTTCAACCAAGTTTGAATGCATTTGCACGAACCACAAGTACAACTGCATTTTTTGGTATAGGTAGACAACTCTTGTTGTAGAAGTTGGAGACGACCAAAATAGGCTTCAACAGATTGACCGTTCTGCGAAGAACGAGCAATCTCCGTGCGGAGCTGATGCACACGAGGCGAGTTTCCGATGGAAAACCGCTGCTTGATGCTAGTCCACAAGGCTTCAACTGAATCAGAGTACGTCAATGAGGAACGTAAGGTAGGTTCGATGGATTGAAGAATCCAACCAACCATCATAGAGTTGACACTACACCAATCTTCATATTCATCGGTGTCTTCATCAGGCATGGTAATTTTGCCGTCAATGAAGCCGAGTTTGTGACGAGCACGAAAGGCATTGCGCAAAGATCGCTCCCATTCTTGAAAGTTATCACCTTTCAGAACAACCGGACTGATTTTCATGCCGGTATGGTCAGAAGGATGAAGATAGTAGTGAGACCGCTGTCTAGCGGAATCGGCAGTAGCCTTGGCGACGGCATCGGCGGTGGCCTTGGCGAGAAGTTCAGCAGTGGCGGCGACAGCAGCATCAGCAGCAGCTTGAACGGCGGCGGCAGCAGGATCAGCCATGGATGAGAATCAATGGAACGTAAAAAAAAATTTGATTTGGTTTAATGATGCGGAGAAAATTAACGCAAGGTAGTTTAGATGTGTTTAGGGTTTGGCTGTGATGCCATGTAAAGTTTAGAGCAGCGCACAAATTTGGAGAGATTTTCTCTTGGTATTTACGTATACAGAAGTTACAATATATATCACTCTAACATTGACCTAGCTGGTGCTATAAGATAGGAAAGTATCTTAGAGAATCAAAACAACTTTGTACAAGATATAATATCCGAATACTATTCCATAGAAGATTGTATTAAAGTAGTGATCAATCAGTTAAGAAATAAGATTAGTCCGTGACACCGTGTGTCCATAAATAGCTTTATATAGCTACTTTACATACTTGGTCAACAGAATCTGAAAGATTATAGTTCGTGTGTCCATAAACTGAAAACCATACACATGTAAGAGCATAGAGCATCTGCTATTAAGGGGATTACTTCTCTTCTTTGTACATTTTTTAGGATCCTCTTGGATGTACACATAAGAGAGGATTACTCTTTTGGAGAGGAATGAGAGTATTCCTCCTTTCATAGAGAAATGGGTACATATTCCTCCAAGGTACATACATGATGGGATTTTAAGGTAAAGTTGATTGATAATATGGTGAATAAAAGGGGTGAGCATACGGATAATCCGATCCGATCCGATCCGAAAACCCGGATATCCGAAAATCATTTTGACAAAAATCTTGATCCGTATCCGATCCGTATCTGACCCGGATATCCGGTAAAGTTATCCGTTTGGATCGGATATCCGGGACCGGATATCTCGGATATCCAAACTATCCATTTTCAAGAAAAAATGTAGTTAATCCCAATTTAAATAAAATTTATGTCCAAATATTAAGCTACAAAACATTATAAAAAAATTAAATGTAAAGTTGTAAATGACTTACCTAGTTGTTACTAGTTAACTAGGAATTGAGAACAAATTATGAAGCTTAAAAGCGTCGAAACGGCGTGGTCGAAATAAGAAAATTTGGTTAATAAAAGAAAGTTAAAAAAGAGATTCATTTCATATGTTCATATGTACATATATCTAAAAAGGTTTTTTTTAATCAACTATGATATGTGGAGCATATATTCTCTTTCTAAAAATATATATATATAGATATATAATATCGGATCTTTTCGGATATCCGTTTTACTCAAAACCCCTATCCGTATCCGATCCAAATATCCGGAAATATTAGCCGATCGGATCGGATACGGATAATAAAGATAAGTTATCCATTGGATACGGATCTTATCAAATCGGATCGGCGGATATTTTGGATCGGATCGGCGGATCTGATAATTTTGCTCAGCCCTGCCATAGATCTTATCTGCACTCTTTCAGTTTAATCTCTAATCAAAATTATGAAAATTTGTATACTTAAAAAGATTTTTCTATTGTTTTGGTACACTATAAAAAAAACCAATATAAATTTTTTTTGGTGAAACTTAAAATTTAGAATTTTTTATTCTTTTCAGTGATGGGTTCACTATTTCCCTTATTAGGGTTTAACTAGCAAATGACCCGCACCTTATACGAGGTGTTTTTTGTTTTTGTTTTTTGGGTCAAATGTTTTTTGTTTTTATTATCATGTATATGAACTCACTATAATAATTATAAATATTATCATATGTCTAATTTCTTTCAAAATGGCACGTGTCTTTCGTATGTCATCAAATATTTATATAAAAAATATTGTGTTTATATTTATTTTTATACATATATTAACATATATATATATATATATCGAGGAATAATACAATAAAATGCGATCCATCATTACATTTTATAAAATTTGATAAAAATATTTTGAAATTTAAATTAAATTGCATAAACTAACTGGTATAAATAAATTAATAATTTAAAATAAAAATTTGGATTAATATAGTACAGTATTATATTTTAAATATATAGTAAGATAAAAAAAATTGTTTAAATAAGAAGAAAAAAAAGTGTTTAAATAAGAAGTGAATATATAGTAAGATAAAAAAATAAAACCAAATTATTTCGTATATATGTTTTTATGTTGTAAAAAGTTGTTTAAATAAGAAGTAAATAAACATCAAATAAAAATATCAATGAATCATTATCTTAATAAGAAATATATTTTTTATTTAAAACATAATCAATATGTGATGTTATGAATATATTTAGGATAAATATATAATCTAGTTTTTTTATGAATATTATTATTGGATTTCAATACTATACGATAGAATAGATATTTAATAAATTATTTTAATATGGAAAAGATGTGATAAATATAGAGGTAGAACTTGCTACTAATAATGATTTTTAGAAAGTTTTAGAACAAAATTACGGAAATATAACTATTATTAATATCATATTTTAAGTAAATGGGTAAAAAAAAATGATTGTTTTTTAAATAAAAGTTTTAGGATAAATCAATCATAACTATATACTAAATCTGAAGTTAAAAATAATATTTAGTACGACACATGTCAGCTTCTCATTGCACCACATCCTTCATCTTTATTAAAACAATTTAGTTTGTTTAATTGACTGAAATTTCATTGTAGACCCCATATTAAAACTCTTCTTATCTATTGATTTCCATTTAATTTTTTTTTCTAAGAAAATAAACTTGAAACTCTATACATAATTTTTCTTATCTATTGAAAACATTAAAATCTTGATTTGATATTACAAAATTAAAAATGCCACCAATAGATAGAATTGCAAAATTAAGATTTGTATCCAAACAAATGTATTGCCAAATCTAAAATTTCAAAATGTATTATTTTCTTTCAAATTAAGGTTATCTATCCAAAATTGTTTAATTGTACTACATCCTCCATTTTTATTAAAGCAATTTAATTATAAAATAAATATAAAATGAAATAATAATTATAAAATAAGAGAAATTATTTATAAAAACAAGTATTCAATCCTTATACATAAGTTATAATCTTACAACTTTTTGTTCGATTAAAAGAATATATTATAGCACAAATAATTTATCAATATTATAAATCCCAAAAGAAGTAAATTAGATAAAATTAATACAACATTTTTTATTGAACAATTTTTTTGAATAACTTTATAAATTTTGAACTAAAATTTTAGTTAAATCAAAGTTGTGCCTTCAAGGCACGAGGACTAATACTAGTTTATTAACTAAGTAAGTAATCATATAATGATAAGATTAAGGTTTATATATCTGTACTATATATTAGAGTCGATACCTTTCAAACCTCCACGTTAATTCTTATCCCACTCCTTTTAATAAAATAAAATTTAGAAAATAATTTTAAAGTCTTTTTGATTCTTATTAATTGTATACTTATATATCACCAATTTTCTTCTTTTTCTAATCTCTATCTTTTTCAACTATTTTCCTTAGACATTCTTTTTTGTAAATCAAAATTATAATTAATTTGTTAAACTTATTTGTCACTCTAACATTTTTTTTATTGTGTTTTTATAATCATATACATTTGCCATATTTCTTTGTCAATCTTTTTTTTTATCCCATAAATTTATAATTTAAGCTACAAATATCTAAACATATCTTTGAAAAATATATTAAAATACATAAACTAAGTTTCTGTTATAATATTTATTTATACATTATATTGATCTATAACTCTACTATTATTAATTTAATTATATTTTTATAAGGTCTATTAAAAATTCGTTTTATTTCAAAAAATATTAATATTGATACAAATCTATTTCTCTAAAAGATTTATTTAAATAAGTCATAATTAAATTAAATTTTTATTTCTATCATCATATAAAAATCTTATCAATTATAAAAGTACATATATTGATAAAATATTTCACTTGAAGTTCCATATTGGATCACATATGATTTTTTTAACTAATCAAATATATTTTGAAATAAAATGATAGTATTTTATCTATACTTTTTATCTAAGTCATATTATATAAAATTCAGATTTTAATTTATTCTTAGCATCAAATCACTATTTTGGATTAACTAAATATTGTAATGATTTTTGGATAAAAAAGTCGATATCAATATCTAATTCCTAATAATATTATTATGCATTCCTTTAGAATTGAATAATACGTCAAACAGTTATTATCGACCGTGTCCCATACATGGTACGTCGGTACGGACATTAATAATCTAGTATAGGAGAAATTACTTAAGCAGCTCAAAAAATTTAAAATATAACTAATATTTTAATTAAATATGTATAACATTAAGAGTATATATTATGATAAAACTAAGATTGATAAGATAAATTTATTAATAAGGGGATGATGTGGCGCAATATAATGATGAAATTTGCTTCCATTTTAATATATAGTAATAAATTTTCTTTTATCTTATACTTATTTGTCCTTAGGACACATCCTAGAAACCGTACTTAAAATTGATCTCTAAATAGTACAAATCCCGTACCATGTACTGGTATTGTAAATATAAATTTGAATTAACCAGTTCGAGATTGAAGTTTGACATGAGTCCGGTTTTAACTCGAGAATTTATAATTGACATATGTGAAAGTTTTTTCACTATTCTTCAAGATTTAATAATGACAAAAAATATACTAGTTAATAAGGAATAATTTTTAAGCTATCAATAAATATTACTTGAGTGTTTTTATTCATATAAGGAGTAATGCTACAAAAATAAAGTTAGGAAAATTGTTTAAGATATCAAGTAGATATAAGGAAATTGAATATAGACGAGTTATTTTTAAAAAATATAGTGTAAGAAAATAAAGTTATTATTTTATTCAAATTTAACGATGTGACGTAAATTTTTACACAGATTTTGAGTTCTACAATTATTATAATTATACAGTACTAGATAATAATGTAGACGGCCACCGGGCCCCATTATATATAAATGGTTTATGCCAGACAGCTATGTAGTTGTACAATACTACAAGTAATATGTGTTCGATGTTTCGTTGTAGATAAGTGGAGCCATGTAATCCAATATAATTTGCTGGACAAATATGCAGTTGAGCCATAAATAACGCTCATCCTACTGACAGAAACATTGGTTATCTAATAAATTGGATATAATAAACACCACAAAATAAAGAATACTGATTCTTTTTACTCTTATCTCCTACAATTTAAACACGATTGAAAATTAATTTATTCATTAACAAATATTTTTCATTTAAGCATCATCTTCTTATTAAATAAAACTTGTTATTTATTTTATCACATTTTTTTATAATAATATCCTCATTAATTACAAGTAATTTAAATGTATAACAGAAATACAAATCGTAATACATTTTACAGGATTTAATCGTATGTTTTTTTAATTTGAGATAAATCCTAAAAAGAGATCCTTTTTTGATGTACTCTACTACCTTACAAATCCTATAAATACACCAACTTCAAAATCAGTATTTTATTCACATATACGGAGTTTACAACAAAAGGCATATAAAAGAATTATTAAAATGTTTATTATTTTTCCTATTTGTTTATATTATTATTGTAGGCGGGCATGATTCCATATCAATTAGTTAACATTTATTTCTCTATCTTATTTATTATGCTTATCCATATTTATTCTGCTTTATCCTTTAATAGGATAGTTACTTTAGATTAGGATAATATTTATGGAGGAGGATCTTATCTTCGTTTGGGATAAGATATTGGTTGCCCTGAAACCCTAATGGGCCGATTGGCCCATAGGCGCGCACACCTCTCCTTCGCCTGTCTCCCTTCCTCTATAAATACACATGTATTCGCTCATGTGCCTGGTAAGTTCTAAGCTATCGCTCTGCCTGGACGCCTTTATTCGACATTGCACCTATTTGACTTAAGCATCGGAGGTGGATTAGGGGTCGCTCGCCCTATGTCCATTGTTTTGCAGGTCATCGAAGACGAAGAGGCGTAGAGAAGAAGCTCGGAGAAGAAGGTCATTGAAGAAGGAGTTGAAACTTGTACACGGCATATTTTGTGTACTAACATTTGGCGCCGTCTGTGGGGAAGAGCGACGAACTAGGTTTTTGACCTTCGTCTTTATCCTTCTACGAGAACCGATCCGAGAAGGTTATGGATTGTCAATCCCGCGATCGCAGTTGGGGCAGAACCATGGGCGCGGTAGCCCCGGCCGCGGGCGCGGTTTCGCTCCAGAAAACGTAACCTCTGTTCTGGGGCAAACCGCGACCGCGGGTCCATCACCCGCGACCGCGGGTCCATCACCCGCGACCGCTGGTCCATCACCCGCGACCGCGGGTCCATCACCCGCGACCGCGGGTCGGCGACTGACAGGATTACCGATCGTATTTCCGACTCACTTTTTGGGAGCTACGCTTATCGGATTCGGACGATCCACATATCGCCGGAAAGAGGAGAAGATAAGCTACAAGTTATCTTCAAAAGTCGAAGCAAGAATCCTACTCGAAGTCAGTCAAAACTGGGCACGAATAGCGCAGTCCAGGAATCGAGCCAAGGGGTTGAGAGGATCAATCAGTGTCCTTGACCGTTGCGCAAATCATCAAGACACCACTTCAAGATTTGGTAAGACCATTGACTTGCGCTTCCATTCTTGAATTTATATTGGTAGACCACGAACGTCTGCGCGGACGTTAGAGTGGTCGGGAGCGACCGCGACCGCTGGTCCATCACCCGCGACCTCTGTTCTGGGGCAAACCGCGACCGCGGGTCCATCACCCGCGACCGCGGGTCCATCACCCGCGACCGCTGGTCCATCACCCGCGACCGCGGGTCCATCACCCGCGACCGCGGGTCGGCGACTGACAGGATTACCGATCGTATTTCCGACTCACTTTTTGGGAGCTACGCTTATCGGATTCGGACGATCCACATATCGCCGGAAAGAGGAGAAGATAAGCTACAAGTTATCTTCAAAAGTCGAAGCAAGAATCCTACTCGAAGTCAGTCAAAACTGGGCACGAATAGCGCAGTCCAGGAATCGAGCCAAGGGGTTGAGAGGATCAATCAGTGTCCTTGACCGTTGCGCAAATCATCAAGACACCACTTCAAGATTTGGTAAGACCATTGACTTGCGCTTCCATTCTTGAATTTATATTGGTAGACCACGAACGTCTGCGCGGACGTTAGAGTGGTCGGGAGCAAGGCCCCTTCGTTGGGGCAGAGCGGCGACCGCGGTGCGCGGAGCCGTGACCGCACCCCTTGATCCGTGATCGACGGAGAGATAGGAAAGACGGGCGTCCATGAAGGACGGATCGGAGCCGATCACATCGCACGAGTCGTCACTCATTGCCAAGAGCAAACTGCACAATAACCGCGGGCGCGGTGGCAGGCCCGCAAGCGCGGGTAGGGCGATGAACGAAGAGGGACTCGCAAGCGAGCGCCACCGCGAGCGCGGTGATGGGTCCGCGAGCGCGGGCCCAGCAGCGGATGAGGATCGTCGGCTACGATCGCGGGTACCCGAGCGCAAACCCTAATCCCGTCGCAGGGTCCGAATGACTCGGAGTCCACCAGGGCAAGAGATCGGGCTCATGGGGTCGAAGGGCTTGATCGCCGCCCAACGATCAACGCGGAACCTCCGACACTGTAATAGTCCGTTTGAGCTCCCCGGTGGTCGGAACGAGATGATTCAAGAAGCGCTGGAAAGTAGACTCCGAATGCTACGTTTCTCGTTCACATATCAGAACCGGAAACTCACTGCATCCGGGTCGAAATCGCGTCACAATAGACTGCTCTGTATTTCACGGACAGGATCGATGAGCCGACTTCCGATCAGTCATCCAGGAGCTACATGCATCGGAATCGGACGATCCATATATGAACGGAAAGAGAAAAGAGCGATCTGCGAACCATCTTCAGTAGATGTCCCCAGAAACTCTCTCGAAGAGGGTCAAAAGGACGTCCAATGGTTGCTGTCCTGCAGAAAGCGCAGAACAGGGAAGCCTGCTTCTAGCTCTTCGTTCGGGAGTTAGAGACGTCGAAAGATGGCGAGCTTTATATCTCTGGAAAGCTGAAGAAACCACCTACGCGTTTTCTCTTGGCACCGAGACCAGAATCGCGCTCCAGTTGGTCCGAAATCGCGGACCAAGTCGGAGCAATCTGGCTCTCGTGACAGCAACGCACTGCTGTATTGTGCAGGCTCGTTCGGGAGCTACAGTGGTCCGATCGGGACGATTCAAGATGTTTTGGAAAGCTTAGAGAGCGTACTATCTTTCGTCTTCAGAAGTCAATGCTGGAAACTCGCTCCAGATGGCTCGAAATCGGGTACGAACCTGGGTACGAAAAGGGGTATGTCCCATGCGAAGGGACAATCGACCCTCCAATGAAAGAGATTGCTTTCATTGAGAAATTGCGGGTTCCGAGCACCCTCCCAAGAGCGACGGTGTGCCCACACGAAATAAGGACACCAAGGCTTACGTGGTGGGAGCATCCGACCCCTGTGGTAACCACTTACCCACTCCAATCTCTGCTGACGAAGTTGAACCTCTTCGAAAGAGTCGTCAGGCGGTCCATCAAGCGGGGGCGTAAGACGTCAACTTACGCGCCCGGAACCAACATTACGATACCACCCGCTCCGATCCCTGCTGTCAAAATCGGGTCTCTCGGAAAGAGTTGCAAGATGGTCTGTCGAGCGGGGGCAGTATGATGTCAACTTACATGCCCAAAGCCGACATCAAAAGACCGGTACCAACCGACTCTATTACACGATTCCCTACCAATTCGAGTTTGACAACAAGATCAGCGAGACGACATTGAAAGACCAGCCTTGACCGACTTCAACGCAAAACACGCTATTTGGTTCGAATTCGGCTACGAGAGCCGCGAGCGCAGAACCGGGAGCCGCGGGCGCGGGGAACCCTCAAAGAGCCTTGATTGGTCCTATGAAACGAACCGCGAGCGCGGGCGGCACACCGCGAGCACGGTAGGTGCAATGGCAAACTGCCAAGAAATGCCGAGCATCCTACGGAGCGCCGCTGAGCGGGTTATGGTGCGGTGCGCACACCCACGAGGGCCACGAACCTTCCGAGTTGGCAATGCGATGCTACGATTGGCCATGGAGAGCGCATCCCGATAATGGCAAGGCTCGGAAGGGCCCATGTGTTATGGCTGCGGTGTTAGGACGGGGGCATATGGGCTAGTGCTTTGCACTTAAAAAATGGCTGCGAAAAAGAAAGGTCATCCATGATGAGAGTGCAAGATTCGATATGCTGGCAATGGCGCCACTTTTTTGAATGGATATTTTTTACAAAACGCTTTCATTTGGGGGACGCCCCGAGAATTATTTTTACATGTTTTTCGTGATTTTAACTTGTTTTTCCGGCATAGAGAATCGAGCACTTGAGTCATGGGAGGATTGGCGCCGTTATTCGCACGTGTTACGCAGGTCACGCGTTATTCGCACGCGTTTGGCCAACGAATATACGAATATACGAATATACGAATGTACGAATGTATGAATAAGGGCACCTGATCTGCATGGCCACTCACCGCTTGACTCCGGTCCCTATACACGGGATAGTGCATGGTACACGAGTATATGGGCCCCGGAGGGGGCAATTGTAGGTGGGCATGATTCCATATCAATTAGTTAGCATTTATTTCTCTATCTTATTTATTATGCTTATCCATATTAATTTATTCTGCTTTATCCTTTAATAGGGTAGTTACTCTAGATTAGGATAATATTTATGGAGGAGGATCTTATCTTCGTTTGGGATAAGATATTGGTTGACTTGAGGAGCAAGTCAGTTGCCCTGAAACCCTAATGGGCCGATCGGCCCATAGGCGCGCACACCTCTCCTTCGCCTGTCTCCCTTCCTCTATAAATAAACATGTGTTCGCTCATGTGCCTGGTAAGTTCTAAGCTATCGCTCTGCCTGGACGCCTTTATTCGACATTGCACCTATTTGACTTAAGCATCGGAGGTGGATTAGGGGTCGCTCGCCCCTATGTCCATTGTTTTGCAGGTCATCGAAGACGAAGAGGCGTAGAGAAGAAGCTTTGAGAAGAAGGTCATTGAAGAAGGAGTTGAAACTTGTACACAGCATATTTTGTGTACTAACAATTATTATTACATCATCAATGTGTATATGACATATTATCGTTTTGTCTCCAACATACGATAAAAAAAACGATGCACCACAAAACACAGCCACCCTTAAGGTGGTGTTGCTTTTTTATTTTTATTTTAAGAGAAATTTACGTGGTGGCTACGAGATTTTACACATTTTATATGTGGTATATAAGATTTTTTTCGATATTTTGTACAGTTATCTTGAGGTTTTATTAAATTCTGTATAATAATCTTAAAGTACTATAAAAAGCTAAAAATATACAATAATCTTTTTATTACTTATAAAATCACCCTATCTTAGTTTTTTCACAAAACTATATAATCTATTTTATTGAAATATAGATATATATTTTCTTAATTTTTTTCCCATGACATAGTATATTATTGTTGCGGACATGACATAGATATATATTTGCAAATAATAGAGTTTGTTGCAAGTGGGTAGTTAGGTAGGAATTAATTACGTAATCGTTGCGGACATGCACTATAAGTACGTGCACTAGATCACGTTACACATGCAATCTGTATAACAAATAAAGCTTAACAGTGAGCACACTGATACGGAGTGTTGAAAATGGCTCCATCCAACACCAGCCTAGTGTTCAAAGTCAGGAGGAGTGAGCCTGAGCTGGTGCGACCAGCGCAACCGACGCCCATCGAGGTGAAGTCGCTCCCTCACTCCGATGCAAACATATCTAACCGGTTTCGTGTATCGAACATCCTGTTTTATCCGGCAGCTACAACCGCGGACATGAAGGACAAAGATCCGGCCAAGGTGATCAAGGCGGCTTTATCCAAGGCATTGGTGGCCTACTACCCGTGGGCGGGCAGGCTCAAGGCTGGCCCAAACGACTGGAGCTTGTTGGTGGACTGCAACGCGGAGGGGGTCGGGTTCGTGGAGGCGGATGCGGATGTTAGGCTCGAGGAATTCGGGGAGGACTCGCTCCGACCACCTTTTCCTTGTATCCATGAACTTGTCTATGATTACAAGGGCTCGGAGCCCGAGTGGCCCATCTTCAGCATGCAAGTAAGTTCTCTTTTCTAATTGATTGATAGCTAGATTGGTGAGTTGATGGAATATATGCATATGATCTAGGTCACTCGCTTGCTATGTGGAGGCTTCATCGTCACCTTCACCTTCGCACACGTGATGACCGACGGAAAGGGAGCCTTCCGATTCGTAACGCTATCACAGAGCTCGCGCGTGGGGCGACAAGTCTGGCAACGCGAGCTCTTCGACTCGCGTGACCCTCCTCGCGTAACATGCGATGCGGTCCATGACAAGTTCTACAGCACGACAAAAGGGAACGCGATGCCCCCCATCGCCGTAGACGACCACCTGACCTACCGATCTTTCTTCTTCGGGCCACGGGAGCTCGAGGCGCTCCGTAGCCGCATCCCGGAGCGCCTCCGTGGCTCATGCACGTCCTTTGAGCTCATCACCGCGAGCGTGTGGCACAGTCGCACCGTCGCCCTCAAGCTCCGCCCCGAAGAGAAAGCCCGTCTCATTTTCCTCGTCGATGCTCGAAATAGGCTCGCCAACCCTCCGGTTCCAGACGGCTACTACGGGAACACGTACGTTCCCGCGGGGGACGTCTGCGACGCCGGCTCCCTCGGCTACCTGATGGAGCAGGTGAAGAAAGCCAAAGAGGAGGTGACGGAGGAGTATGTGAGGTCGATGATCGATTCTGAGGTGATGGGAGGAGGGCGGGCCCGCTTGCCGGCCTCGGGCATCGGGCGCACCTTGATGGTGGCGGACATGTCGTCCACCGGGGTGGGGCTGTCGACGCTCGATTTCGGGTGGGGGAGGCCGGTCTGCTCGGGGAACACACGGACCGTTGTCATCTCTCACATCTTTAGCTACATCTTCGCGTTCCGGAACGAAAAGGGCGAGGACGGGAGGCGGATCGCCCTCTTCTTGGACGGCGATGTGATGGAGAGATGTTCCACGGCGCTCCGGAGCTTGATCGATGGTCATTGATCATCTACAACGTACGTACGTAACGCATTTACACCCATGGATGTGATACGGACGTGTGTGTAAATGCAGGGATGAATATGTGCTTCTGGCCCCGTGGCCCGTTATTATCTTCAATAATTGCTTCATGTGTTTCACACCGTAGCAACCTCGTATGTCTGATTCCATTTCTACGCAAGCCTCGTATGTTTAGCTTGTTCACTTTGAAAAAATGATCCCGACGTTGGAGTTTTCGGTAATATGATGATATCTGTGTACTATATCCTTAGAGACTTGATCCCATTACGTGTATTTGATCGTGATCATGTATTGTATCTCTCAAATTAAATAATAGATCAATGCTTGTTGAGTACTGAATTATAATGCATATGTGTTTGTCAAATTATTTCAATACGTACAATTACAAAGTAGAAAGTATACACGGCCGACGGGGAGCCATCAAGAAATTGGAACTATTGCCAAGACAAGACATCTGATTAACGTTATTAAAGAAGACGTCGGTGGCGGCTTTTGAAAGTGAAGAAAGAATTGGAATAATTTTGAAGCTTTCAGTTTGGGTCTTGGGGGAGTTGGGCCGAGTTTTTTATTCTTATTGGGTCTAATTGTCTATATTTAATTGGGCTTTAAAAATCATAATGTTGCCCAAAATTCTAAGGTCAAATTCAATTAGAATTTAGCAGACAAGAGGTCCGAAGTGGAGGCGTGATATGAGAAGAGATGAACGGTTCTCTAATGTTGAGGACTTGAAGTCTTGCAAAGGAGAGGAAGGAAACTACCAAAGATAGGTTTTTTCTATTGACGTATAATCGGATTAAATTAGGTTTACTTCTACCGGTTGTTACTGCATCGGAGAGGGTATGTTTCTATCATGAAGTATATGAAAGATGATTTGAGAAACAAAATGCTAGATAAGTGGTCGATTAATGACAACTTAGTAGTATGTATCGAGAGGGACATATTTGCAGCTATTGATAATGAAACCATTATGAAACGTTTTCAGAGCTTAGACACTTGTAGATATCGACTATCATGCAGTAGATAAACAAATGTAATTTGATTTGTATTATTTGTATGTGTTAAACTTCTTTGGAATCATGCTATTGGACACTTTATATACTATATATACGCATCGGTACATTAATATAGATTGGCTTGTTTGACATTGGTTGTCGAGGTAACTCACCTCCGCCACGGGTGGCAGCTACAGTTGGTGATCCATTCTCACCCATCACCCAAAACCTAACCCGTCTTTTGTCGGGTTTTCACCAACATTTTCAGAACGGTTTTATATTATTGATTAATTTTTCGAGATAAAATAACGCGCAAACTTAGGACTTATATGTGCAACAAACTTTTTAACTCAAAACCTCAAATATATATCTTATACATATGTAGTTGCCTGATGTGCTAGTAGTATAGTAGACATCATTATAGGGAAAAATATCACTTCATAATTAAAACTTTGTAGATAGTAGCTCTAGACGCTCGATCACACTTATAGATGTATGATCGACGACGACCCTTTATTTGATATAACTCGATCAAACGGAAAGCTTAGGCATTAATTGTCATATAGATGGGTTTTAATTAATAACAACAACAAGTGTCAAAAGTGATGCATTTGCCTCCGGAACGAGCACCCTTTCTACGACACCCTGAAGTGCACTGAGGAATGCTACATCTGTCCATCTCGATCGTTCCCAACGTACATATTTGCCCTTCCACCGATTCTAAACCTGTACATTACATAAAATTCCCAAAATTATAGATTAATCAGCTTAATAAGCAACATATATATCTAATCAAACCGATCATTAACTTGAGGAATTAATATTCAGAATATATGTATACTTAATTTATGAGCACGTACCGCAAGAAAAGGCCACAATAAGGACAAGAAAGAGAGTTGTTGCAATAGGGTTCTTCATGTTGTGATATGATGTTGATTTGTTTTGATCAAATTAATGTGATAAATGATCAGATGCAATGGAAGTATAATTGGATGAGGGACACCATGCAATTAACCGAATTTATAGTAAAATTAGTAGGTCAAGATTGAATTTTTAATTGAGGGAGTCACATGGTTTAGGCATATAATTTGTGGCGATTAAATTAATAAATTTGTAGCTAGGCAATTAATTTTGAATGCTTTTTGGTCGGCAGATGTATTAGCACTAACATTCATTCATGCGTGATGTAGGAACAAAACTAATAAAAGGGGCAAAAGGCCCAAAACAAACACGCCTTTCTTTCTTAAGCATTTTTATCGCAAGAAATTTGTGCGCAATTCATGTATTTTAAATTAGAATTTTTGTGTACCATAGTTAATCAAGGTCTCTATTGTCTATGTCCATACTCCATACGCATAAGTCAATCATATTCATGCTATAAGTTTTTGCTTCACCCAATTTTCCATAACGCCGCGTAAAGTTCACACCCCTTTAAGTGATAATTGACCTAATTGATATTTTTTCCTTACATCTCAATCAATCTTGTCTATAGGAGGATTAAGAGCTAGCTAGACTGTGAGATTTCCGGTGGACCGAGAGAACTGGGTGACGTATCGGGGTAAATTTAACCGTTTCGTATATAAGGTCGGGATCCACCTTTACCTTATTTATATGTTAGTGGTATTGGATCTATGAGTCCGATGTGGGAAACTCTCCAACATGTCCTTGCAAGTGGTAACTAGGCCTACTTACCACTTGGACAACGTGTCGGGGTAAATTTAACCATTTCGTATATAAGGTCGGGATTCACCTTTCAACCCAAAAGCTTAAGCTAATGGGTAAGAGTTTTACCTTATTTATATGCTAGTGGTATTTGATCTATGAGTCCGACGTGGGAAACTCTCCAACATAGACACTTAGACTTATAATAAACATAAAAATTAGAACTCACGATCTAATAAGACTTACTATTGCATTCCATCTTTTCTCGTCCGACAGGAGAACCATAAAAATGACCAAGACAAATCTCGATCATTCTGCGCATTTCCCTAGTCTACATGCCGACAACTTAATTAAGTCTTCTTTCGGTAATAGCAGGTTGGGTAGTGGAATCTATTAGCGGGAGTACGGAATTCTCCAAAAAAATAGCACCCTTAGGGATATAAGTGGGGAACGGATCCGCTGAACGGAATTCCGCTATCCGCTTACAACTTGCCGAACAGAGAGTAAACCTAGTTATGCCCGTGTCACAACAATGATCGACTCACTTAGTCACTATATGATGTAGAACAAAATGAGCTCTACAAATGCCACTAATATTTTCATGAAATTATTAGAATGTATACCAGTATACGTTCACGGACAACAAGTTTGCAACGCGCACAAACAAACGTACACTCAGTGTGAGTTTTAAGTTTTAGGTAATAACTAGTTGAAGACCTGTACCATGTACGGTTAATGACCATTTTTTTCCATGATCATAAAAATTATATGAAGATTATTTTAATATCTCAAAGATATAGATTATATGAGATGCGTGTAAAAGATATTTTTTGATCCTTATATTTCTAAAGTGTACATTAAAATATATAAATTATATGAGATTTGTGCAAAAGATAATTTTTCCGGAGATGTTTTTTGGATAAGATCTTAATTGATTAATAACTTTATGTGATCTTTATCGGATAAGATCTAAAAAATATAAATTATATGAGATGGTTGATCTCTTGTTAAGGAAAAATATGCATAGAGATCCTAGCTAACATAATTTTCCATTTGGATATGTGATCCAATTATAGTACACAATTCTATTAATTAATTTTTGGCTTATAATTTTATTTTGTTAATAATTGTTAAAATAAAAACATTATTTTATTCAGTATTGATGAGGTGGCGCAATTTTTAACAAAGACATTGGTTCCGCTTTATACTGTATTATTATAATAGATAATAGATAACAACATCCTCGCAAAAAATCTATATTCTAAAAACAAATTAAGTTAGGCAAGTGTGCACAATCAATCAAGGACGTAGCAATCACAGTTTTCAATTCCTACAAGGCCTTCTAGGTTTTCAATTAAATAGTAATGTTGGTCAAGGCTAGTTTTGATTAAAGGCAAACAAAATCAAGGATTTTCGAGATTTAATACCGTGGTATGAAGCACGCTAATTAATTAATTGATCTGCTTAATTAATATATATAATGTCCGTGTTAAATAAACAAATCGTAAAAGGAAAGCTTACCCACCCACTTACTCATGAGTCATGAATTAACGATGGGATATGATAACACAGAAGTGCAGTAGTAGTACTGTAGTATATTTATTGTGAGCATGTTACTTAATTAATGGGCAATATGTATCTGCCTCCTGCATGTGGCCATGTCCTATGTATCCAGACAGCTCGACGCGCATGCTTGGCCGGCCTATGACTTTAATTCACCCTCGCTCGTGTCTGACAGAGTGAAGGAGATAACATAAGTCTAATTGACGCTGATAAACACACAAGTAAGTCTAGGAGCTGTCTTGTCTGTAAAGAGACGGTGATACTATGTACCGACATACTACGAGTCAGTTTTGTTGGGAACCCTATCTCATATCGGAATTCATAATCTAAACCGCATATCATATAAGTACATGAGCTACTCCTTTTATTGCCAATTAGTTTTAGGATGAAACCTCTTGGAATTTGGGGAAAAACGAATTCAAAGAACAAACGAATCAAAGAACAAACGAATTCAAAGAATTCTGATCGAAATCAACTCAAATTGCACAAACAGAAGTGCAAAAAATCAATCAGGAAAACCTGAATTGAACAGAGATTGAAACGAGAGAACGAAATTCTCGAACAATCAAGCAGAAATGCGGAAGAAGAAATGGAAAATCAAGCAGTCGATCAAGAATCGTAGTGCTGCTCTGATACCATCTTGGAATTTGGGGAAAAACGAGCAAGAAAGAATGAGAAATGACAATCTGTTATTCATTCTCAATTGGGGAAAATTTGTTACAGTTGTGCTCTATTTATAGCAGCCGGTTCACACCGGTTTTCTACTAACAGAACCCCATGGACTTATGTGGTCAGACCCATTCGTGCATATGCGCACGACGGTCACCCACTCTGTCATCATCTCTCCGGTATCGGGCCCACCGGATTCCGACAAGTTCAATGTTTAATAGAGATCTTTGCGCAAAACCACCGATAAAATTCGAGAGTGTATTACAATAAATGAAAAGCAAATAGGCAAAAAGAGTATTACAATAAATAAATAAAAAAGTGTATCTATAATATAAGGGTCATATCATACACTAATATCTGATAAAGTTTTTCACAAACTTGTGTAAACTCATTTAAGCTTCGGTGATATAACTTATAGTTTGGACAACGATCACAACATTATAATACTTGTGACAAATTCTAAGTTTTATTAAACCCAATATATTTAAACTACACTGAATGGACCCTCTTTATCTTAGGTTCATCAAACCACATTAACTACACTTTCGAAGAGAAATCCACGAATTGATAGACTTCATTACGATGGCTTAGCTTCTCGTGGGAAGATTAACTAAAGATCTACGACAAATTGATATACTCCATCATCTCACCCTTTTGAATGTCTAACTGAACTTGGATTTCGATAATAAGTCCCCTCTAACTTTTTCCTCTATAGAAAGAAGGGTAAAATGCATAAACCCACCCTTTAAATCTTCAATTTCGCATAAAACCACCCCTTAGTTATGTATTTGTAGCGCACCACTGGTTAAATTTAAAATTGTGCTAGAAATCATATGTTAGATCATAATTTGCAAGTAACCACCCGTTAGATCATAATTTAGCTCGAGACCACCTGCTAAATTGGTATAAAATATTTTACAAATCAGTTGATAAATTAAAGGTTGATTGTATCTTTTTATTCTTGATTTTACTATGCTAATTTATATATATGCTAAATGAAAATAAAAGTCATTATGTTGTGGATAACTTTTGGACATAATTATATAAGTTTACATAATTTTTTTTGGGCTCACATACTCTTGAAATGGTTTTTTTCTTCTCTTTAACCATTTTTAATCAGAATATACACTGTAGGATCTGTTAGTACTTCAGAGGTCGTCGACACCTACGATGTCGTCGACCAGAGTTAACAACCTGTAGGTTGTGTAGCGAAAATTCAAACACAAGAAAGACTTTAAGTTACCGGTTTCGAACACAGGTATTTAGAGTGGAAACCCTCCACAAACCAACTAGTTTGTTTCGGGAAAAACCACTTGCCTCCCAAGCTTCTCACTTGGTAGGACTTGAAGAGCACTTCGACTCGTTATATTGATTTCTCGGGTTTACAAAGGTTCTCCTACTTCAAGATGCGAATCTCACGCCCTCTTGCAAGTACTCTGCCTATGTACTCTACCCTCACCCAATACAACTCTTCTCGTACCCTCCCTTCCACAGACTCGAGTCACACGAACCTGTCTTCTACTCTCAACAACACTCGCTCACAGTACGATATCGGAAACCTCAGAAACTATTACAGAAACCTCTCCCTTAGTTCTGCGCCGTTCTCTCCTAGTTTCCTAACTCTCTTCGTTCAACCCCGAACAGAATATATAGACTACGGAGATTGTGGTATAATTTATCCTTTCTGTCCAAGGAATGAATTAGACACAATCCTTACAAATCTTTCCTAATCAGCTCCTTAAGACATAATAAAATCTTCTAAAATATCTCGGAATAATCCATGAAGATTTTCGGCATGTATGAACTTCTTCTTGCCTTAAAGGAACCTCCAGAATTCTTCTGCCGCGCTTTCCTTAAAACTGCTACGCGCTTTGCCATTTATAGAGTTCCGCTCGGCGTCGGATTTCTGGGCAACCAGGTTGTCGAGGTGGTCGGCGACTTCTGAGTTTATCTTTTGTGACGTCGGCGACTTCTTGTCAGCAACCTGTTTGGAACCATCAAAACACACACACAGATTTTCTAACAAATTCCCCCTTTTTGATGGTGACAAACACCGATCTATTTTCTGCACTGGAAGGGGTCTTTTGCAATCTGTCCAAACATCTCAAAAGGCAATCTATTGCATCAGAGCATCATATCAGAGCATCAAGAAATCATCTCAAACAATTTCCCCCTTAACTTTTCAAAAGTTCCCCCTAAGTTCAACATTCACTTGGAATTCAGCATATCCCCTTAAATTAAGCATGCAACCCTCAGCTATTTCCCCCTTTTGGCATCATCAAAAAGATCATATATCATGGAGAAATAAGCAAGGCAAACATATTAGCTAACATAGGCAAAAGCATGCAGAGACCAAGTCAACAACCACGCAAGCATGGCAATGTCAAACAAAACACACACAACAAGAGTATTAATACCTTACAACCATATCGAACTTAAGAAAAGTTTTAGTGGAAGGAATAATGCGGTAGGGATAGAAAGCAGGATAGTGGTAAAGTCAAAAATGCACTAGTCGACGACTAGTTCATAGCTTTCAGTATTTCCTTGATGTCGTCGACATCTTCACAAACCTCTGCCATCCTCTTAAGCATCTGCGCTATTCCTTTTGCTAACTCAAGATTTTGATTCTCCAGTTCATCCAACTTAGCATTCAGAGTTGCCAACTCTGCTCCAGAACTTCCAGACTTAACATGTAGAGTTGCCGACTCTACTCCAGAACCTCTTGTCTTAGCAAATTCACTCTCAGCTTCCCTACTTACCCTTCTTTTTCTCTCTTTTTTTTTTCAACTTCATTTTTCTTTTCTCTCTTTTTTTTTCATCATTTTTTTTTGGCATCATTTTTCTTTTTAACTCCTTCAAACGAGTTCATCATCTTTTGAACTTCACCCTCTTTCAACAAGGCAGCTATACTCCACTTGAGTGTATAATCTTGACATAAGATCTCCTCTTTCCAAAGATTCAAACTGAAATACCTGTCAGAGACACCGTCCAAAAAAAACATATGCGCTTACGCACTGAGAAGTCGGCGACAACAGCGATGTCGTTGACTTCAAAACAACTTTCTCCATTTCTTCTTAACACTTCACCTTTTCTGAGCATATCCCTGAGATGACCTGATAAGTCGTCGACCTCAACTGACACACCTGAGAAGTCGTCGACCTGTACCTGTTCTCACACTTCTGAACATAATCATCAGACTGAATGCACTATGACAATTACCACCTGGAGTAGCTTGGGGGTTGGGTCACACCTGGTGGTGTCAAAGCAACCCAAGCATAAAAATAATATTTTGTGGAATTTGTCGATCATGTTGATAAGTCTCAGTTTAGATGACACAAACAAGCAATATGGGCTCATAGAGACTCTCAAGCATGATAGGTTGGGGACAGCTATAGAATCAACCATCATTTGGGCTTCTAATGAGGGTTCAGGGGTCATCAGGTTGATTCTTTTGGGCTCAAAGAAAAAGTTCAATATAATTGCAAGCATAATCACAGCAAGCAGGAGGTCGTCGACATGCACACACAAGCAAAGTGAATCATCAATCAAAACATGATTACCCTATTAGACTTACAACACATAGGTATGTTATTCTCATGATAAACAATCTAATTTCAACCAGTCATCGAGGGGTAGCATGTAAGGTAACAAGTTAATCAAGAGAGACCATACCTAGCTCCATGCGAAGTCGTTCAAAGGGTTCACGATTTAAAGCCTTGGTGAAAATGTCCGCCCTTTGTTCATCCGTCCTGCAAAACTCCATGGAGACCATCCCTTTCTCCACACAATCCCGAAGAAAATGGTGCCTTATCTCAATATGCTTTGTCTTTGAATGTTGCACCGGGTTCTTGGAGATATATATGGCACTTGTGTTGTCAAATAGTATGGGGACAGACCCACACTTCACTCCATAGTCACTGAGTTGTTGTTTGATCCAGAGAAGTTGTGAACAACATGCAGCGGCTGCGACATACTCGGCTTCAGCTGTAGATAGAGCGACTGAATTCTGCTTTTTCGAACCCCAAGAAACTAAGCAAGACCCCAGAAACTGAGCCATCCCGGATGTACTCTTCCTGTCAATACGGTTTCCTGCGAAGTCTGCATCAGTGTAGCCGACCAGGTCGAGGTTGCTGACCCTCGGATACCACAGACACAAGTTGTCACTCCCCTTAAGGTAACGAATGATCCTCTTTACAGCCTTTAGATGAGATTCTCTTGGATCGGCCTGAAATCTTGCACAAAGACACACGGCAAAGACAATGTCCGGCCTACTAGCTGTAAGATATAAGAGAGATCCAATCATACCTCGATACAAAGTTGCATTCACCTTTGGATCCTTCTCATCTTTTCCCAGTGATGTGGTCGTCGACATGGGAGTGTCAAAAGAGCGAGAGCTCTCAAGACCAAACTTCTTCACGCACTCCCTGAGGTACTTTTGTTGATGGATCTTGGTACCTTCCTCATCCTGCACGACCTGAAGTCCTAAAAAGAACTTGAGTTCACCAACCATGCTCATTTCAAACTCACTCGACATGAGGTTGGCGAACCTCTTCACTAGCTCAGGGTCTGTTGAGCCAAAGATGATGTCGTCGACATAGACCTGAACCACCAGAGTGTGATTCCCTTTCCTCAACAAGAATAAGGTCTTGTCAATCTCTCCTCGAACATATCCATTATGGATTAAGAACTGCGACAGCCTATCATACCACGCACGAGGAGCCTGCTTCAACCCATAGAGAGCCTTATCAAGCTTGTAAACATGATCTGGGTTGGCGACATCTTCAAAACCTAGAGTTTGCTCAACATACACTTCTTCCTTCAAGTACCCATTGAGAAATGCGGTCTTGACATCCATTTGCTGCAATTTGAAACCATGAAAGGTAGAATAAGCAATCAACAACCTTATTGCCTCAAGACGAGCTACGGGGGCAAAGGTTTCATCATAGTCAATTCCCTCTTGTTGATTGTAACCTTTCACTACAAGCCTGGCCTTGTTCCTGACCACGTTCCCTTCATCATCCAACTTGTTCCTGAACACCCAACGTGTTCCAATAACTGTTCTTCCTTTCGGCCTCGGGACCAAGTGCCATACCTTGTTGCGCTCAAACTGATGGAGTTCCTCCTGCATGGCATTGACCCAGTCCGGATCTTTCAAAGCTTCCTCAATGTTCTTCGGCTCCAACATAGAAATGAAGGCATTGAATGCAAAGAGGTTGAGTGAGGACCTCGTCTGCACACCCTTCGAATAATCAGTAATAATGTTGGTGACCGGATGAGCACTCTTCTGCTGATAATTCCTGATAGGTAGTTGAGTCAGGTCGACGACCTGCGGAACCTGAGACGAGCTACCTGGAACTGAGCTTTGAACTGCTTTATCTGAACTTTGAACTGCTTGATCTGAACTTTGACCTGCTTGATCTGCTTCTCTTGCCTCAGAAATACCTTGATCCTGCACAGCATCTGCATTCTGATCCTGATTCTGATTCTGATCTGCCTCTGCGTTCTGATCTGAGTTGGCGACACTGTCAAGGTTGGCGACCCCAGATGGACTTTCAGCACTATCCCTGTCAGAGACATCTTCAAGACATAAGAAGTAACCTAGATCACCATCATCACGATCCTGAACCAGAGAACCTGCCATGGTGCTTTCATCGAACACCACATGAACACTTTCTTCAATCTTCTTAGTCCTCTTGTTGTACACCTTGTAAGCTTTGCTTGTTGGAGAGTAGCCAACAAAGGTGCCAACATCACTTCTTGGATCGAACTTGCCCATGCTGTCCTTCCCATTGTTATGAATATAGCATTTACACCCAAACACACGAAGGTGGGCGACATTGGGCTTGACTCCTCTCAACAGCTCGTATGGAGTCTTTCCAAGTAGTGGACGCAGCATAGCCCTGTTCATCACATAGCAGGCTGCATGAATTGCTTCTCCCCAAAAATTCCATGGGAGACCACTAGAGATAAGCAAGGTCCGCGACATCTCCTCTAGTGCTCGATTCTTCCTCTCAACTACGCCATTCTGCTGTGGGGTCCTTGGCGCCGAGAAGTTGTGGCTAACTCCAGTCTTCTTACAGTATTCCAGAAATTCAGAGTTTTCAAACTCTGTGCCATGATCAGATCGGATAGCCACCAAAGAACTACCAAGCTTCCTTTCAACAGCCTTTGCCCATGTCTCGAACTCCTCGAAAACCTGATCTTTAGAAGCAAGGAAGATAGTCCAAGTATAGCGTGAGTAGTCATCAACAATAACATAAACATATCTGTTCCCCCCTCTACTTTGCACGCGCATAGGTCCACACAAGTCCATGTGAATCAACTCAAGGGGTTTGGAGGTACTTACCTCCTTCTTGGACTTAAAGGAGGACCTTACTTGCTTACCCTTCACACAAGCATCACAGATTCCAGATTTAGAGACCTCAATCTTGGGCAAACCACGAACTAGCTCCTCTCTATGCAATTTGATCAACAACTGTTGGCTAGCATGACAGAACCGACTGTGCCAGAGGTCGGCGACCTCTGTACCAGACTTCAAGCATAAACTCTCTTCAGATTGGAAGCTGGGATCAACCTTGTAAACATTGTTTCTGCATAATCCCTTCAGAAGCGTCCTACCTGTACTAATTTCAATCACCTGGCACTGCTTATGATCAAAGACAACTTGATTTTTCCCGTTAGCACACAACTGAGCTACACTCAATAAATTAAAACCAAGGTTGTCGACCAAGCTAACATCAGAAACTGAAACCTTACTTGAGATCTTCACCTTTCCAATACCAGAAACCACACCTTTGCTATGTTTCCGAAGGTAATGCTACCTCCTTTGTGTTGTTGAAGTGAGACAAAATCTTCAGATTTTCCAGTCATATGAGCTGAGCACGCACTGTCGATGAACCAGGGGTCGTCGACGCCCACTTCAACCTGCACAAACAAGATTAGTTTTTACGAACCCAGAGTTGTTTCACAACTCCTCTGGGTCGAGCAACAAATTTCAAAACATCATCAGAAACATCAGTATTAGCAGGTTTTGGGTCCTTGACAGAATTGGTAACATAAGGTTTCTTCCTAGGGTTCCTGACAGAGTTGGTGACATTAGATTTCTTCCTAGCAGTCCTCGACTTCCTAGCATTTTTAGAATCCCTAATCCTTTTAAAGCACTCATGTTGGTAATGGCCTCCTTTGCCACAATACCAGCATGTGATGTGAGATTTCAACCCTACATACTTACTATATCCTGGGTAGACAGGTTTGTTGTCGACCCGGGCCTGGAAGTCAATCCGTGAGGGGCCAGCATTCTGGACTTGGTTTTCCCACATGGTACGAACCTTTTGATTAGGGTACCACTTTTGCTTCCCTTTACCCTTGGGGTCCGCCACATGCGATGAGCAACTTGCGTTGTGATCATGCACAGGGGATTTTCCTTTGGATGTCTGAGAATTAGAAGCGTTCCCCTTTTCATTCTGGCTTTTCCCATAACCGAGACCAGGTCGCTCAACAACCTTCACAAATCTCCTTCCGAAGTCTCCCCTGACTTCTTGAACCTTGTCGACGACAAACTCGTCTTTCCACTTCTGTTTCTTAGCCTCATCGTCTATCTTCAAATTTTCAAGATCATTAGACAACTTAGCATTTCCCAGTTTCAGCATGAGTTTATCTCCTTCAAGACTAGACACCTGTTTTTCAAGGTCGTCAACCTGTTTCTATAAATCAACAACCTGAGACTCAAGGTTAGAACATTTAGTGCAATCAACAGGTTTAGAGACACTTTTCTTTTCTAGACTTATAGCTTTAGAAGACCAAACTTCGTTATCATCAATCAGATTAGCAATTTTTTCATCTTTTTCATCAATTTTTTCACTTAGTTCCGAAACTTGAAGTCCAAGTTTTTCAATAATAGCACAAAGTTGTTCCCGTGTCTTCTTAGCTAAAAGTGAAGAAAGCTCAGTATCTTTTACCTCACTTGAGGAGTCATCACTCAAGGCCATAAAGCATTGTTCTTTGGTCGGCGACCTGTCTTCTTCTTCATCAGACATGTCCCAAGTCGCCATCATGCTCTTGCCAACCTCCCTCTTTGGACATTGTTTAGCAAAGTGCCCTTTGTCTTGGCAGTGATAGCATATCACTCCCTTCATGTCTCTTGCAGCTTCGGGGGTTTTGGCTGGAGCTTTGTTGCGACTCCAAAGTCTCTTCATCGCCTTTGAGATAAGGGCAACGTCGTTGTCGTCGACCTCTTCATCATCCTGTCCTTGAGCGATGTCGAAAGCCTTTTCGACTTTCAGAGCAATGTTCTTGACCTTTTCAGAGTCAAACCTGTCCTCCCTTCTTTGTTGGATACCTCCAAGCATGGTCAGTTGACCAATCACATCTTCCACGGTCATCGACTTCGTGTCCTTTTGGGACAAGAGAGAAGTCGCCATGCCGTCACACTTCTTGTTGAGACCCGAAATCAGTTTGTTGGTTTGCTTCCATTGTGGAAGCTTTTCTCCAAGGAACTCTAACTGATTGACCACGGACTGAAATCTGGAGTGGTAGTCGTGGAGGGACTCATTCTTCCCTTGGAATAGATTCTCATATTCTCTCTCAAGGGTTATGATTCTGTCCTTTTTGACATCATCATTACCTTGACGGAGATGTTTGAGAGCATCCCAAATCTCCTTAGCAGTGTCATAACCTATGACCTTCTTGATCTCACTGCTAGTTAGAGCGTGGTGGAGAACCTTCTTGGCACGCTCATTCTTCTCAAGCTTTTTGAAGTCCACGTCGTCATACTCCGTGACATCTTTTTCTTTTCCATCAGCTTTCAGGAACTTCTCAGGACCAATGGAAATCACTTTCCAAAGCTGTCCATCCAAAGAGCAAATGTGGGTTTGCATTTGTTTCACCCACCAATCGTACTCTCCAGGCTTGAGTACTGGAGGTTTCCAGAAGGAGTCATTGATAGCGGTGTTGGTGGTAGACATCTTTCCTGCAAAGTACTAGAAAAATCGAGAGCCAAGGCTCTGATACCAATTGTAGGATCTGTTAGTACTTCAGAGGTCGTCGACACCTACGATGTCGTCGACCAGAGTTAACAACCTGTAGGTTGTGCAGCGGAAATTCAAACACAAGAAAGACTTTAAGTTTCCGGTTTCGAACACAGGTATTTAGAGTGGAAACCCTCCACAAACCAACTAGTTTGTTTCGGGAAAAACCACTTGCCTCCCAAGCTTCTCACTTGGTAGGACTTGAAGAGCACTTCGACTCGTTATATTGATTTCTCGGGTTTACAATGGTTCTCCTACTTCAAGATGCGAATCCCACGCCCTCTTGCAAGTACTCTGCCTATGTACTCTACCCTCACCCAATACAACTCTTCTCGTACCCTCCCTTCCACAGACTCGAGTCACACGAACCTGTCTTCTACTCTCAACAACACTCGCTCACAGTACGATATCGGAAACCTCAGAAACTATTACAGAAACCTCTCCCTTAGTTCTGCGCCGTTCTCTCCTAGTTTCCTAACTCTCTTCGTTCAACCCCGAACAGAATATATAGACTTGGAGATTGTGGTATAATTTATCCTTTCTGTCCAAGGAATGAATTAGACACAATCCTTACAAATCTTTCCTAATCAGCTCCTTAAGACATAATAAAATCTTCTAAAATATCTCGGAATAATCCATGAAGATTTTCGGCATGTATGAACTTCTTCTTGCCTTAAAGGAACCTCCAGAATCCTTCTGCCGCGCTTTCCTTAAAACTGCTACGCGCTTTGCCATTTATAGAGTTCCGCTCGGCGTCGGATTTCTTGGCAACCAGGTTGTCGAGGTGGTCGGCGACTTCTAAGTTTATCTTTTGTGACGTCGGCGACTTCTTGTCAGCAACCTGTTTGGAACCATCAAAACACACACACAGATTTTCTAACATACACATATTCACATTATAAGTTATTTTATATGTTTTCGTTTAACATGTACAAATTAGTATGGTAACTGTTGATACCAAGAACCGGCACCGCGGCCGCCGCCCCAACGGGCCAATGGGGACGTGACACGTACCTGAGCGGCAAATATCCCACATCGACATCTAGCCGGATCCTAGTCTCAGGCTCGGCTATAAATAGCGAGCTCCGCGCACTAAGGAGGGGATCAAAAAACCTCGTGAACTAGCACTAAGTCTCGAGCAAAGATCCTTGTTGTAACCCGATATACTAAGCGCGCTAAGAGAGAGTCATACCACACTTGTAACCTTTTATTCTACCTGAAATACATCACCCTTTTACACTCCTCTTGTTGATTGACAATAAAGCTCCATTTTGTCTCCTTGTTGTCGACTCGGTTAATCTTCTCTCATCACTCTTATCACGCTCACGACACTTCGTGTTTTTGAGGTTCAACAGTAACAATAACAATAATAAACATTAAGGATAAGATTACCTTTTAAACATACTCACTATAATAATTATTTGAAAATTTAAATTTAATGGGTGGTGTTGATTAAACTTATACATATAATGGGTGGTTTCTTATAAAATTTGATTTTATAGGTGATTTGTTGCACAATTTTATGTTTAATGGGTGATTTGCTACAAATATTGATTTAAAAGGTGGTTTAATGCAAAAACGAGTATTTAAAGGGTGGTTTGTTGTACTTTACCCTAAAAAGAATCACCCTTAATTTATCAATTGCAAGATTAAGTTTGGGGACTTCGCACCTAAGCTAATCCATAAGCTAGGTTTTTTGTATTAACTAACTTAGCTTGTCGTGACATGTACAACTATTTGTCTATTTGACTTTCAAATATTTGAATTAGATATGTTATAGTCGAATGTTGATATGAAAAAATATAATATAAGTATTATTGTATTATCATGTTTTTTATAAAGAGTGACGTTGTTTTTAAGGTTTCTATACCTCCAAAAAATACATAAAAGATATAATGTTTACACTTGATTGCATTTTTTTTATTAATCCTAGTTATAAGAATCTAAATTGATATTTCATTTGCAATTTTTATCATAAATTACATTATAATAGTAAAAACTTACAATTGATAAATTGACACACAACAACAACATTAGTCTAGTGTATCCGCCTTCACAGAATTTGGGGGCCTGAATGGGGGCACTGCAGACCTGGATAGAATGCGCCCAAATAGACCGAACGAAGACACCCAAAACCACTACAACGCATAGAAAAACAAAAAGGTCTAAAAAGAACTAGCACTAATAGAACTTGACAAAAACTTAAAACAAACTAGGCAAACCCACGGACAAACCCCCCACACAATTCCAAGTGTGCCAACCAAACAACATGCCGACTAACTGTCACTCACCACCACTAAAATCCCTAACAGGTTGATATCCTACTTTATACTATCCATCAAATGTTTCTTCGGACGACCTCTATCCCTCCGGAAGACCCCTAAATCCAAACGATCACACCTCCTAACTGTAGCACCAATGCTTCACCTTTGAACATGGCCAAACCAACGAACTCTCGCTTCTCTCACCATGTCCCCTATGCTAGCCACCTCCAGCTTGCTTCCAATCTCTTCATTTCTGATCTTGTCCATCCTCATATGACCACACATCTATCTAAGCATCCTCAACTCTGCAACTGCAAGTTTCCGTTCTTGGGCCTTTGTCATCGACTAACATTCTGCACCATAGAGAATCACAGGCCTTAGGACAAATTTGTGGAACTTGCCCTTGAGCTTGAGTGGGACCTTCTTGTCGCATAAAACCCCTAAAGCAGCATTCCACTTCTGCCAACCTCTTTGAATCCGAGCCCTAACATACTCGCCAATGTTCCCGTCGCTATGCATAACTGATCCCAAATACCTAAAATAATCTTTCTTCGCAATGACCTCCCCTCCCAACTACACCTCACTCAAAGCTTCATTATCCTAACCGAAGAGGAACTCCACATACTCAGTCTTGGACCTAGTCAACCTGAACCCCTTTGCTTCTAGCCTCTCCCTCCATGTTTCCAGCTTATTACTCACTTCATCATTAGACTCTTCCACCAAAATGATATCGTTTGTGAACAACATACAACCCGGTACCTCTCCTTGAATATCTCTTGTCAGCACATCCAACACTAATGTGAATAGAAGAGGGCTCAGAGCTGAGCCTTGATGCAAACCCACACCCACCTTGAAATACTCTGTATCCTCTCCTTGCGTGCACACACTCGTCCTCAATCCCTCATACATGTCTCGAATGATTCTGATAAACGAGTTTGACACCTCCTTGGCGCATAGACACTCCCAAATTAACTTTCTGGGTACCACGTTGTAAGCTTTCTCTAGGTCTATGAAAACTATATGTAGATTTCTCTTTCTCTCTCTGTGCGCTTCTATCAACCTTCTCAACAGATGAATAGCCTCTATGGACGAACGCCCTGACATGAAACCAATTTGTTTTCCTGACATAGTTTATCATAATTTTATAAAAAAATGTTGGATAACATAAATTTATTTTTACCTAAAGAAATAAGTTGGATTAAATCTTCAAAGACTTTGCTTAATGTGTATGTGAAAGATTTTTCCATTTTATGTTAGCTAATAAGAGTTTAGATTCAATAAGAAAAACCTATATAATTTGAATAATAAAAAATAATTTTTAAATATGAGATAGGGTCAAAATTAATGTGATGATTAGAAAATGACCGCTTGTATGTGTGCATTAGGAAAATAACAAGTGTTTATGTAATTTGAGAAAACCGAGTGATTACTTTGAAAGTAGAAATTATTAAAAAAGAGGTGTGTTTCTCTATGTTATTTGATCAAAAAATAAGGTTTGTCATCAAGATGCAAAAAATTATAATAGGTAAAAAAATTGAAACATCACGTGCGTACGGTTAATATAGAGAGTAATGGCGAGGAATGTGATGCGCGTGGGACGGTTTAAATGGGAATGCGCTATCCGTCTCGCTTACATTACACACGCTTTTATATTTCCCTCGTAAAAACCACGAACAATCAAATCAGTTTTGCTTTTTTCGTTCATCTCTCTCTCTCTCTCTCTCTCTCTCTGCTTTTTCTCTGTGGTGATTCATCTTCTGCTTCCGGCGATTCTTGCTTCGTTCTTCATATCTCACTACGCCCACCTTCGATTTCGACACGTCTTCGTCTCGTAGTTCAAGCAAAGGTGATATCGAGTTCATTGTTAGGGTTTATTTCATTTGAATTTTGTTCTCCATCGTTCTGTTATTACATTCGATTAAGAGTTGAAGTAGGTGTTCGAAATTAGGGTTTTTAGATAATCTAATGTTGTAAATGTTCGTTTTTCTCTTATGTTATGAAGTCGATGCCGCTGAATCGAGCGGTTTTTCGTCTGATAGAGAAAAACGAGCCAAGAGGAGAGAAGATCGTCGGTTGCATACTGAACCGGGTATCGATTTTTGTTTCTTTTTTGTGGTATGGTGTTGTGTTGTACATTGTGTTGCATGTCAAATATGTTGTGTTTGTATTATACTTAACCTGGTATTGAACTCAAGTGAAACTCATGTCTGTGTATACCAGTTTGAATGTGTGTTTATTTATAATGTGTTTGTGTACTGTGTGAATCCTTTGGTGTACATATATAGTTGTGTTAAGTGTATGTGTGGTTCCTTATGAAGTGTCTGTGTCTTTTTTTGGCATTGTCTGTGTGTTCCATATAATGTGTTTGTGTAATGTGTTTTTCTAAGTTGTACATAGTAGATCTAAGTGTGTTTTTTCGAATTTCATGTCTATGTATTCCAGATCATGTGTGTGTGTGTGTTTTTAAAGTTGTGTTTGTGTGTTTTCAGAACCGTCCAATGTTGCAGTAATCATTGATGACGAAGGAGTAATCAAACCTCCAACTGAATCCCAAGTTGTTTTATACAACTAGGTCGTTGGAGATAATGGGTTGAAACAGTAAGTTTTTATATGTTGCTGTGTTGATTGATCTTATATTTGGATGTGTAATACGTCTTTTGCTTTTGTTTTATTAGGGATTTGCTTTTCAAGATGGGTTCAACGAAGCTATCAAGGAATGATATGGCAGTGATGAAGGATGAGGTTTATATCGATACAAACATGATTGATGCATGGAGCGCTTTTCTGAACGAGAATGAAGAAACTAGAAGCCCCTCTTCCCCTATGAGGTTTTTCACATCAACCAATCCTTTGGTATGTCACATCATCTTATTTTTTTTATTGTGTTTGTTTTTGTTGACATTTGTTGGATATGTAATTTTTCCCTTTTTAATTGTTGCAGACTCTCTCTGTTGTTTATAATTTTGGTGATTTGCAAGAAAGAAGTTTGCTCTGCAGGCAGGGTTTGCTTGAAGATTTCAATTCTTGTGCCTTCTTCAAGAAATCTAAGAAGAAGATTTCTGATGTGAACATGGTATTTTTAATTTTTTTGATTGTGATCTGTTTTCAATCATGAATGTGTACCCTCTGTTTATTAAGTGCGTGTTTTTGTTTATATGTATGATTGCAGTATGTCTTCCCAATCGTCCACGCAGAACATTGGTTCATCATTGTCTTTGATGTGGTTAAATTAAAGTTCCACATCATTGACAATTCTGATGCTAAGATTACTGTGGAAGGCAAATATGGTGGGATTCCAAATCGGTTGGTAAGTTTAAACTTTTGTTTTCATCAATGTCCCTGTGTTTGTATTTCCTTTTTAAACATGTATGTGTGTTATTTATAAGCATGAATGTGTACTGTTTCAAGTTATGTCTGTGTTTGTGTTTAATATTGCTGTGTTTCCAAATGTTCATTGACTGTGTTTCTTTTAAAAACATGTATGTGTGTTATTTATAACCATGTGTGTGTTCTATATAGAGTCATGTCTGTGTAGTTTAAAACTATATCTCTTTGTGTCTCTTTTAACATGACTGTGTATTAACTTGTAAGTGTCTGTGTGTTATGCATAATGATGACTGTGTGTTTTGTTTTTTACAGAGAGTAGTGTTTGTGGAATTTCTTGTGGATCAAGAGATGTCCATGTTGTCTAAAGCATTCAGAGATGAAACGCAGACTCTTGCTATAAGAATGATGATGCCATGGAGGAATATTAAGAATACCACGGACTGTGGTGTATATGCCATGAGGCACATGAAATCCTTCAGGGGAGAAGATCTTATTGATTGGGAATTGGGGCTAAAGATAGAGGAGTGCAAGAGACAAATGTTTTGGTTGAGGCAACTGTACTGTCATCGTTTGCTCACCAGCGATTTCAATGAAGTGAAGGACAATGTTAACAAGTCTTTTGTTGAGGACACGAAGAAGAAGGAAGGACCAAAGAGGAAAAGTGATGAAGTGAAGAAGGAAAGTAGACCGAAGAAGTCTAGATTGAACTGATAATTTATGTGGACGTTTAAAACTTGACTTTTATGTGTGTAGTTTTTGAACAAACTTTTTGGTTTGTGTGTGTTTTGAAACAAACTTGTGTGTTGCTTATAAAACTGTATGTGGATGGATGTGGATTATGTATAACAATGTATGTGGTTCTTTTTAATTATGAATGTGCATTACGTGCAACCATGACTGTGTATCAAGGCAAGTAGGAATGTGCATTGAGTACATAAATGACTAAGTAATAAGAATGAAGACCAAATATGATTGTGTATTAACTATTGTAATGATTGTGTATCAATATCAGTCACGAATGTGTATTAACTAATAATATGACTGTGTATCAAGATCAAATATGAATGTGTAATAACTACTAATATGACTGTGTAATAACTACATCAATGACTGTGTATTAGGTAAAAATATGTACATGATGATAAGTTTTCAGTTTGGTGACAAAATCTATACGCGGTGGCGTAACCAAGTTTTCTATGCGGTGACAAAATATGTACATAATCTAAGGTTTTTTGTTTGGTGAATACATGTCACCACATTTTGTGCTTGGCGACGTTTTTTTTGTACGACGCGACAATCCCTTACAGTTGATGACAACTTTGATTGCTAGGGGATGCTAAATTTTTATATATTACTTTTAATCATAGCCTATTAGCTCAAATGGTAGAGCAACGTGCAGAGCGTACGATAATGTGGGTTCGAATCCTACGTAGGCTTACTAATAAATTTTTGATGACAAGTTTGAGTGGAATTGGGGGGGGGGAGGTTCTAGGTAAGGTGACAATTTTTTGTACGTGATGACAAATTATAGTGCAATATTGGTGTTACTAGTTTGAGAGGTGACAAGTTTTAAACGCGATGACAAAGTTTTGTGCGGGGGGGTTTTTGTACGTGGGGTGGGGGCAATTGTTTGTACGCGGTGACAAGTTCATATACGTTGACATGGTTGGTGGTGACAAGTTTGGGTGTGATGACGTCATGTTCTGCCACTGGTGATGTCATAGTGGCATATTTTTGTAGTTGTTACCAAAAAGAGCCTATTTACCTCATTATTTCACCGCATGACTTATTTACCTCATTAATGTCACCAAAAAGCCCACTTACCCAAATTCGTCTTTATTATAGATATTTATAAAACATAAAAAATAAAAAATTGGTTAAATAAGAATGATAAAGATAATTGTTTTATAGGTAATTTGAAATATAATTAGTTTAATATAAAATGGGATCATAGTTAATGTAGTGACTCAAAAAGACAGACTTTAATATATTTGTATAAATAGATTACTTGGTGCAATTGTTTTCAATCAGGTAAAGGAAATGATATTAACAAATTGCCACTTCATTTGTTGAAAGGCCGACTCTCTTGGCTATGTAAGGACCATTGCGAATGTGTTTGCTATGGTCCCGTCCCGGCCTCTATTCCACAGCCTATTCTTTTTCACCAGGTTGCCTTCGTCAAAATTTTATTTTTTAACTTTAAAAAACACAAAAAAAGAGTGTAATTTTGAGATTTCGACCAATGACGATGAAGGGGACGTGCGAGGGGACGTGTTTGCGGGACGGAGGATTTGAATCCCACTTTCTTTGGCCTCCCCTCCGTCCTCATCGATCATTGTAGCCGATCTCACAAGTTTCTCAATAAAAAACGAGCCAAATATTTGTTCTCCGAACAATATTTCTAATCTTTATATAAACAGATCAATAATAGACCTTAAAGGTTAGCATTTATTCACTACTTTTATCATCTACAAAACTCTATTAGACGCTTCTATCAACCATCACGGTTGTGACACATTTCGTCATACTCGTGACACCGGGCCAAACCCACCCTTCTACCCAATGTCACAGTCATGAGTGACGCCTCCTCTGCATGCCTAGCTTCTCCTTTACATGCATGGTTTTGAGAGCATCCATAATGGAGACTAGCTTCTTTTCTCAATCAAAATATTTCTCCTGCAAAAATACCATTCTGACAATTTTTCCTACAAACTTTAATGTGGTGGAAAAAGGGTAAAAAAGCAACTTAGAAAATCTCATACCACACCCTCCCATGTAGATGGTCTAATGCACCGATTTAAAAAAAAGTAGTTGTATAATCAAGATTTTCCCTATATTCGGTTGTCATTTCTAATGATTTTCCTTATATTCGGCTGTTCTCTTTAATGATCAATTAATTACGGCACAAACTATTCAGGAGCTTAGCGATCCCCATATCTAACCTAATAGTCAATCTCATATAGAATAACGTACTCTATACGGAGTTATAAATTGTATCATATTAATAATATTTTTTTGGTCGAATAGCATATTAATAATATAATTAGAGTGATTTCCAACATTTTTTTTTTATATTTCTATCTTAATTTATAATTAATTTAGGGATTGATAGATTGTGGATAAAAAGTAGTTTCTAGTACGTATATTTTTTATGCCTCAAAAAGCGTAAAATATAGTTACTTTTTTTGAATTTCGATGTAGAAAAAATATACTTTTTGTAAAAAAAAAAAATATTTTTTACATGGAAGTGAAACATTACCTTAATTTATAGACAATAATTTTCAAAATATTCGTAATGTTTTAATCAAGTGGTTTGTCATTGCTTGAATAAATGTTGTACTTTGTGATGTTATAAGTTTATTTTTATTTCTATCATTTCAACTAATAATATTAGTATATCATATATAATATATCTTCATAAATGAAGAAGAATATGAAGATTTTAAAATTTTCGATTAGCAATGAAGCTCTAGTTTTTTAATATATCATCTTTGTAGCTGTCATTTCTTAACTAACAATTAATTTAGTATGGAAGCTACCATTCTACATAGATGCATATGTATATATATGAAATTTCTCTATTTTTTTTGCATACTTTCATTATTATTAGTTTACTAAATAATATAATAATCAATTACTGAAAAAGGTTCGGATTAATTTCCGGCGACAACTGTTCTCGGTAATTTTGAATACTATCAAATTGCCGAGGACAAATGTTCTAGCTAAATTAACAAGGACAAAGGGTTCACGACACTTTTGGGAACAAGTTATTTAGTGAGAACACGTCCTCGACAAATGTGCTTGTTGAAAATGATGAGAGAGTTGTTTTCGGCAAGGAAATACCTACGACATTATCGAGAACTTTTGTTCGCGGTAATTTCCAAGAGACGTAGTTCTCGGTAAATGTTCTCGTTAAAAATGCCGAGAGAGTTGCTTTTGGCAAGGAAATGCCGACGACATTACCGAGAACAAAGGCTCTCGGTAATTTCCGAGAGACATACTCCTCGGTAAATTTAGCTAGAGACCAATTGCCGAGAACATATATGTTCTAACTAAGTTCTCGACAAATTAAATTTACCAAGAAAATTATAGGTTTTATCAAGAATAAGTGCTCTCGGTAATTCACAGTTTTTTTGCAGTGAAATTTGAAATCAAATCACCCTAAATATTTAGGATATTTCGATTCAAACTCTATAAAAATGCTCAGATCTATTGAGTTATCCTCTTTCCCCATGGGTTTTTTTCTGGTAGAACCCATGAAACTTAATCTGTACATGCACGAAGACAAGGTGTCGGCTCATATTTTTTCAAGCTATATAAATACAGAAATAGTAAATCTAAGTACTCCGTAATAATTGGGTAATGGGCCTACGTACCGAACTGTCAAAGATACGAGCATATATGCATGCATGCACCTCCAAAATATCGATCAATCATTCAATATACTTGACGTTGACGTACAGTCGTTCCTCCATTTGTGTATAAATATTGCACACTCGTATCTTTTCACGTACTACAATCATCAACCAAAGAGAAATACATAGATGGGCAAACACACAAATAGTAGTACAACAAAATGGATTCTAAGCAAGCTGAAACACACCCTCCTTAAACTTCTCTTCTCGATCCTCTCGGTTGGCCCGATTCCGGTTCACATCGGCTTCATCATGGACGGAAACCGAAGGTTCGCCAAGAAACGCAACTTGGTCCAAGGAACCGGGCACAAGCTAGGGTTTGAAACCCTAATTTCGCGCCTTAGGTTTTGCTACGAGCTAGGGATCCGTCACGTCACCATCTACGCCTTCAGCATTGACAACTTCAAGAGGGGTCCCGAAGAGGTCAAGTTCCTAATGGATCTTATACAAGAGAAGATGAAGAGCTTCCTAGAAGAAAAGAGCTTCGTATTCGAATACGGAGTTCGAGTCCATGTGGCGGGCGACTTGAGGCTTTTGGATGAGCCCGTGAGGTCGGCTGCTTTGCGACTCATGGAGGCGACTTCGAAGAACACCAAGACCAGGTTGTCGATCTGTGTTGCTTATACTTCGACGGACGAGATTACGCGTGGGGTTAAAAAGGCTTGTGAAGAGAGGCGGGTGATTGGCGTGGTGGATGTTGATAGGAATTTGGATTTGTCGGTTTCCCCGGATCCGGATATTATTATCCGGACCTCTGGGGAGAACCGATTAAGTAATTTTATGATGTGGCAGAGTGCAGGGTGCTTGTTGTACAGCCCGTCGGCGGAGTGGCCGGAGATCGGCGTTAGGCACTTGGTTTGGGCGATCCTTAACTTTCAGAGAATGTATGCTTATCTTGAGAAGAAAAGGAAACTAGTAATGTAGGAATAAGTAGTAAGATCGATCAAATCTACGTTATGTTTTGTGGCGAACAATACAATCAAGTTGCATATGTAGTAAGTAAGTGATACAATAAATTTACATATAATATATGTGTTAACGTGGTAATAATTTTAATGTATTATTACTTGTTTCGACCTATTAATCATCAATCATCAATATATATATATTATAAAAACCGACCGTTTTCGAGCCACCACGTTGATTCTGGCCCCACCGCATATTCGATAAAAAAATAACTTTTATTTGTGCTATTTCAATTAATCTAATTAAATTTCTTATTATCTATTTATGTAAAAGATATAATCAATTTTGGTAAGATATTATATCTTCTTTAATATATCACTTATATCTTTAACGTTGTTTTGGACCCTAACATATATTTACACAATTAATTTTTATTTATATTATGTAAACTTTTCATAGTAATTATCTATTATCTAGATATTTGCTTCTCTAATATCTATCCTATTTTCATCATCTATCTATCTTTTTCCACTATATAAAGGCTTTCCTATTTAGAAAAGGAAACGTACAATTCACAAAACATATTTTGTTTGTTTAACTTATGACCCAAATAACTATCTTTTAGGATACAAATTTCTACCATCGTTAGCACTGTTTAATCCTAAGGAAATCACTAAACTAACTTTAAACTTAACATTAAGCAGCCAAATATATATAGGAGTAGACAATGAATACTAGCTAGATAACATATCTAAATTAACAAAAAGTTACGTTTAGCTAACCATGTAATAATCTAAGTCAACCCATGACATTCTTTACGTAATAATGTGATATATAGAAATATCTAATGTGATATATTATATATAGAATATATATTTACACTTTAATATATATTTGGTTTTATTCTCACCCACCTTATATTTTTTATAAATTGTTATTAGGAGTTTCTATTAATTTCATAATATTTTCTATACCAATTGTTTTTTGATTCAGAATATCATGATTTTTGAAATATATTATATTTTAATAAGATATTTTTTTGGTCTATTCATACATATAGAGGCAACATATTATTCATTAAATATAATGATTAAAATAACTACATATTTAATTTGGGTATATCAAGTTGGTGCTTTTCATACTAAAACAATATAAGAAGGGCCAATGAATTATTAATATATGATAAAAATTGTAAGTAAAATATCAATTTATATTCTTGTAATTAGATTTTATAAAAATATATAAATGAGTGAAAAAATTATGTCATATATATTTTTGGGTTATATGAACTTCAAAAACAATATTACTTTTTTTAAAAGATAAAAAACACGTTTATATAATATTTTCCAAAAATATATAATTTTATTTTTAAGTGAAATAGTCGTGCATGGCACGACAGGTTAAGCTAGTTACTTGTTAAAGTCGATGTCTATGCGTGGTATAATATAAGTTCATTGAGATTCTGTCTTAAATTTTAATAATAGTTGAAAAACTAAACTACAGAGTTTATATATAAAATTCGATATCTCAACGACTACATTTTTTTGCTTATAGTCTATACTAGTAAATGACCCGTACTATAAAAACAATGAGCACCCGTACTATATTTGACCTGTATTTGCTTTATTTATTTATTTATTGCTTTGTGTATGAATTTACTATAAAAATATAATTACAAATATTATCATGCGATACTGTGTTTTAAAATGACGGTTGTTTTTTGGAGTATAAAATTACATAATCCTTGTATATCATCATATATATATATAAATTTTATTTATATAGTTACTTTTATACATATATATATATATATTTAAATAATTGAGGAAGAATGACATAAGATATGATG